>BCJJ01000010.1:1320313-1335702 GCA_039545355.1 Trichosporon coremiiforme
GGGGGGGGGGGGGGGGGGGGGGGGGGGGGGGAGGAAGTTGTCGAGGTCGGAAGTCGGTGCGTCGGTGGCGGAGTCGTCGTCGTCGCTCTGCTCGACCGGTCGAAAAGAAGGACAAGGGAAGAAAGGGGAGGGAGAAGGAGAGAAAGATGGGAGAGAGAAGAGAGAAGAGAGAAGGGCGTAGTGCATCAGTATTAAACACGGGTTGCTGGGTGCTCTCGATCTGCGGAGGCTAGCATCTGTCGTCGCCAAGTGTGTGCGGTGGGTGTGTGCATTGTGTCTGTGTCCGCGTCTTACGTCGTGCGCTTGATGCTTCCCTTTGCCCCGTTCCCTGACAGTTCCTGAGGAGAACGGCTCATACCCTGCAAGTTCCTCTTAAGGTTTCCTCCTCCGTTCCTGACAGAGTTTGCGCGCGACCCGTAGCCTGCATAGCCTGCCGCTTTGGAGCAAAGCAGACGTGCAGACTTGCAGACGTGACGCGCCAGGTGCTGCTAGCTGCGAAGGAAGAGTGAGTGTCTGACGGTCTCGCGGTCGACCAGCCTGCCACAGTCAGCCAGAACTGGCCACATGGGCAGGGGCGCAGTGGCGCAGCGCTAAGCAACACATTAGTGTCGCCATACGTTTCCAATGACGCCAGAATGCGCGCCGTGTATGGATGGCAGCTGCGCGAATCCTAGATCAACCACCAAAAGCAGGGCCAACAGGGCTAACAGGGATACCGACAACGGGGAAGGAATCGTGAGTAGCGGTGAGTTCCAAGCGTGAGTGATTGCGCGGGTGCTGGCGGGTGCTGGCGGGCGCAGTAAGAGCAATCAATCGGTGGTAGCGCGAGCTCTGCTCGTGTCCTGGAGCCAGGGAGGACAGGCGGGCGGCGATCGTCGCCCCCCTCTGCCCCCTCTCTGCCCCTCTCCTGCCCGCAGTCCGAGCGAACACAGCGCCGCAAGCACCAGGTCGGGCGGACGTACGCAGTGTCAGCCTGTACCGTAGATGCCCGCGCGGTTGAGCGTTCGCTTTCGCGACAGGCTGCAGCTTTGTCTTGAATGGGACCGGGTTCAGCGGGTTCACCGGTTTTTCGCAGCACTCGGTGCGCTAGTGTGCGTAGCGCTTCTTGGCACTATGCACACTCCCATGCACCCACCCTCACTCTTTCACGCAAGGAAGCAAGGGGGTTAGCCGAACCTTGCAGCGTGGCCCGAGTGTGCCGGATAGACTGACGGCATGCACGGTGGGGGTTGTGTGTGCAAGGCAGCCGTGAAGTAGAGGCAATTGAGGCAAGTGCGTCGGCCGGCCGGTCCCGGAATGCAGGAGGGGTCGCTGGATCCGGAAGGCATCAGACCCAAGGACGCACTCACCACATTCGGACTATGAAACCGTAGTCAGTCCGCTGGCTGACGTACAGGAAAAGCACAGGACACGGACCCTTCCGCTGCCACCCGGGCCGCCCTGCAATTTGATCATTTCCAGTTCTTAGACACCCCGTTTGGTGTGTACCACGAGTAGTCACCTCTGCATACGACGAGTTCGGCCGGGTGTTCAACAACCGCTTCGCAGTATGGCGTCTGGCTGAATGAGATGCATTAAATGAGCACAGTTTGCACAGTTCGCCAAGCATGCTCGGCCTCAAGCAGTTCTATGTTCCTTCACAGCGCTCAGTACCTCTGACGCGAGGTACGAAGGGACGGAGCACCGAGCAAGCCCACCGAGCGTCCACCACGCACTCCTACGGCCCTGTCCTCACCAAACACCAAACACCCAGCAGCCAGCAGCCAGGGCAGAGCCCACTCTAAGGGAGAGTTAAGGAGCGTTGCAGGTCGAATAAGCGGGACGAGGCAAAACGTAATACCCTCCCCAGGTTCCCCCCCCTGGGCTGCCAGTGTACAACTCTAATTGCACCTTGAAAATGAAATGGGGTTGTCGCCAGCCTATGCAGCCCATGCAGCCCATGGCGCCGGCCGGCACTCCGTCCCCATTCGCTGGGCACTGGCGGCCGGCCTGTCGGGCACTGAGGACGGGGGCGTCAGCGGCGCTCGCTGCGCGGATTGCACGGCGAAACTTGGCCGAACATCAGACGCGTATGCATACAGCTCAGGAAGTAAGTAACCAGGCAAGCATACCGATCTCGCTCTGTCCTGTAAAACTCCTGGTATCCTGAGGCGTCTGCCTGGCATTACCAGTTGAAGAAAAGCTCCGAGCTCGGGCTCTGGCAAAGTTGCTGAACCGTCAGGTCGAGCGACTCGCTGACGGGATATGCAGGTGTACGACCAGTCTCGGTGCTCAAGCCGAATGGCCACGAGGAACCAACGGACGCACCGGTCGTCTGGCTCGATGTGGCTCACATTAATCGTCGTTTGATGCTGCGCCTGCGCCGAGGAATGGACAGCCCGTAATGAACGTGACCCACACCGCGTGGGCTCTACCGACAGACGTTCGGTTTGATCGGCATGGTGATCGGTCAACCACCCCACCCAGCAGACAACCTCAGGTGGGCGAGTGTCACGTTGTCCCGCGCCCCTTCTCAGTGCGTCAGTTGGGTCGGCGTCGCGCTGCGCGCTGCGCGCTGCTTGCGGTGTTGCATTGCTGCAGCGCTACAAGGAGCGACAACCAACAGACATCACATGCACCACCGCTGAGCAGCGATCTGTGCGTACGGCTCATTCGGCTCATTCGGCGCAAAGCACATGCTGCACTCCGCATGCTGCACTGCGCCCACTTCGCTCCTCGTGAAGAATGAGGTGAGTGTCCCACCGCCGATTCCAACTCGGTACAGCAAAGGCACACCGTGCGGCCAGGTACAGCGAGCTACCACATCCCCGTCTCCTGCATGCTCCTTCCATTAGCACGTCGCGCCTGTGAGCGTGGGGAGATGGGCGTTTGGGAACAGCTTGCCATCTTGCGCTGTTATGGCATGGGAGGCGAGAGTGCGATGTCGAACAGGCAACTTCCAAGCAACTAGCTCAAGATGAGGCTATCAGGCACCGAGCAGAGAACGAAGCAAGTCACGCTGTGAGAGCTGAACTCTATTCCGAACTCTACCGCCGCTGGAATGCCCGTCTCTAGCACGGGCTGCGGTGTGCTTTCTGCGCTTCTGCACTGCCAGCCGCGAAGGTCAGCCGTCTTCGAACGAGCAAAACGAGCACACGAACGGTCATCCAAAGGTCGTCGTTCGATCACGCCAGTTCCGGGCTACTTCCATGCTTTCGAAGGCGTCGCACATGGCGCCGGGGGGCCACTCGGCTGTTGACGGATGATGGTCGTCGAGCTGGACACGAGCCGTGTTGTCTGTTCGCATGCTGCAGCTCTCACATTCTCACAACCGACGACCTTTGGTCGGACATGCTCTGCGTTCCCCGCCGTCTGGCGGCCAGCGGCCGGTCCGACAAGCAGCAGTGCCGCTCCGGGTGACGCCTTAGCACAATGGCTCAGCAGCGGATCGAGGCTGAACTCATGCGGAGCTCCCCCGCTAACAAATATTCCGAGACCAGTTTAACTACGTCGAGCCGCCATAGCAGACTGGACTTCGCCTTAGCCTTCTAAGGAGCCCCAAGGGGCATCTCCTCCAACATTGGGCTGACACGCAGGTCGGGAAGAGGACCACGTCCGGGCGCTCACCCCGGCGAGAGCATCATGTGTGGAATGGTGGAATGACAGTTCGCTTGCTCTTGAGGTGGAGGGGCGCTGTCGTGAGAAAGGTTGAAACTAGCGAAGACAGTGTCCGACTTCGATTGCCCCCCGAAGAAGAAGAGTTAAACGTAGGGAGAGGCAGTCTCCGACGTCGACTTATCGCCAAAGACAGAGGAGGTGACTCGCAGCGTGTCAGTGCGTGTGGAGGCGGACCACTTCGGTTCCGCTCAAGTTTAGGATCGAAGTCGGGGGAAGAGCGAGATGCCTGTTGGGGCGAACGCGATTGTGCCAGTCAGTTGCAGGTTAGAAGTGATATCAGTGTGACGCGGGCGGCCAAGCTTCGGACCTGAAGCGAGAGTGCGTGCGTGCGCCTGCCTCTCGAACCGCTGATGCTCCTGACATTTCCCGAGCAGGACGACAGCGCCCAGCTGCACTGACTGCCGAGACAAGATGTCTCGGCGTTCGCATACCTGTGACTTCTGATCCATGCATCTCCAAGAGCCGACCGGAGGCCAGAGCAAAGTCGTGGCGCTGAGCTCTTCGGGGGGACAGGGGACCGGCACGAGATTGGCGAGAGTTGGGAGATAGGCGAGCGGCTTGACATCAAAGAGTTTCGAGGAGAGCGCTGATGCATACATCGCATGGGGCACCTGCGTTCTGCCGTCGTAGCCGGAGTCAAAGGTCAGAGACGGAATCAGCGTCCCTCGATGGAGAGGAGGGAGAGCGAGGGAGAGGACTGTGGCTCGTCGCCTAGAACATGCCCACGCTGAGCCCGACAGCAATCCTCATCCCGGCCTCCCTGCACTTCTCCTTGTCCTCCTCGTTGATCTCCTTGAGGGCGTACACTCTCTCCTCAGACTGGGCCTTGACATTGACGATGACAGTCTCCTCGACCTTCTTCAGCCGCCAACCCGTGGCTATCCGCTCCAGCTGCTTGGCAGCGCCCGCACCGTCGGACCCGGCGCAGATCAGAGCCTGGTACGGCCGCCCGTTCAAACGATGCAGCACCGGGTAGAAGCACCGGTCGAAGAAGTCCTTCATTGGTCCACTCATGGCTGCGAGGTTCTCGGGACAGACGAACAGGTAGCCACTGGCTGTGAGGAGGTCCACGGGGCCGGCGAGCGGTGCGGGCAGTATTCTGATATCGACGTGTCCCTCGTCTTCAGCTTGGGGATTCTCAGCGGCTGCAGAACTTGTCTCGGAAGACGAGGCGCCCGAGGAGGCTGAAGAGGAAGAGGAAGAGGAAGAGGAAGAGGACGGGTCGGAGCCCGCGGGGCCGGAAATCACCCCCGACTTTGATGATGCAGAGATATCCGGACGACTCGCTGATGAGTTGACCGAATCGGGATTCGGTCCTGTGGACGCCGAGAGCCCTGCGGGGGCGCGGAACTCCGTTGTGCTCCAGCACGCTTGCAGATCTGGGACCTCTTCGGTCGAGCGTTCAAGACCCTCGAGGGCGCCCCGCACGGCTTCCGCTGCCATCTGCGCTGCTCCGCCTGTTCGTGAGTGGTACACGACGAGCAACGTTCGTCTGTCCCCATGAGCCTTGCTCCAGGCGTCAACTTGTTCGTCGACGGCCGCCTTGGCTGCGGCCCATTCGCTTGATCGTCTCACTGCATGCCGTATCGGACGACGAGATAGGAGAGTTGGCCGGAGTCGAGACGGCGAAGACGGCAGAGACGGGAGACGGAACATTGTGCCGTGAGTTGTGGGCCGTGTGGGGCGAGGAGGATGGTGCAGATGAGTGAGCGGAAGTGCGCCTCCGCTAGACGGAGATTCCGGGGAGGACGTCCGCTGACGTATGCATGAGCTTGGCCTGTATGGTGAAAGCTACCCCACACTCGGATCCCTGCGTAACGGCGCATAACTCGGCCTCTCGGTAATTTCATCCCACAGTAGTCTGCCATTCCTTGAATTACCCGTGCCCAGGATGTTAAAGGTTGCTCAGGTTGCTCAGGTAGCTCAGGCCCAGCCATTGTATCTATCTTGTCCGAGCCGTGTCCCGTGCCGTGCGCCTGAGGCGTGCGGTCCAGCCGTGTGTCTGTCTGATTCTATTGTTTGCTGAATCGGATGCACCCAGAAATCGTTGGCGCGACAGAACTCGAATGCACAGACTGTTGGAACACGACAAGGGGGGGCCGAAAGAAAGAAGCAAGGTGTGCGTGTACCTTGCCCACACGTTGGGGAGTTTGCGTGGCCCACGGAGGAATGAACATGTGACCACAGTGTTACTTGGGGCAGAGCTGGCCATTACACTCTCGGCTAATGCCTGGCTAATCGTGCCTTGTACGTTGAAGGGCGCGCGTTATGCTGGGGGGCGGTCTGGGCGTTGTTTCTTGCACCCAGGAACAGCAAGGGCGTGCACTGTTCGAGGGCAACGGAAGCACGCCGCCATGCATCCGCAGCCACGAGCGACGACGAGTGACTGCGATAGGACGACGAGGGAGCAGGGAGCACGCAGACCTAAGAAAGCAAGAGCCGGGGCAATCTCCGTTGAGTCGGAAAACTCCACGGCAGGAGGAATAGCGTCGTGATGGTCCTGATGGGCGCGCCCAGTGACGGACCGGGCGGATATCGTGGCCCCATCGCTGGTGCTGTCCAATCCCCGCCCACCGATACCAGACACCCAGCGCCCGGACCGCCCACGCGTGATGCGGGGTACCGCGGGGTAGCGTCAGAAGCGCCTCCTTGCGCCGACAGCTGGCCGCTATCATCCACCGGGCGTCCGTGATATCTTTGCGGGGCAAGGTGTAAGGCAGCGCTGGGCGGACTGGGCGAGCTCGGCGAGCTGGGCGTCAGATCCAACGCACGCGCACGCACACGGAACAGCGAGTGTCTGCAGGCAGGCGGCCGGCGATATAAAGTATAAAGGACGCGCACCGCACGAGTCAAGACGCGCCAGGAATCCCAGAGTTCTCACGCCTGCCCTTCACCCAACTGCGACTGTGACTGCGACTGCTTGCTCGTTACAGCACTCAGCGGCAATTGCATACCCTTTCCTCCGGTCTTCTGCCCGACGCTTCCCCCACCGCGACGACCCTCAGTTCACCAAGCCGGCCACCCCTCGATCCTTCCCCTGTATCGACACCCGCTACCTGTATCTTAGCACTTAGACGCTCCTAAACTCACATTCTTCCCCATCCATCCATCCATCCATCCCACCATGAGCTTAGAGAAGACCGCCGTCGCTGCCGGCATCCCGCCTTCCGCCCCCGTCGTCAAGAAGCCTTACCCCTTCTGGCTCGGAGGTGAGTCACCCAACACTCGCGGACACACCGCACGGACGGACTAGAGCTGACAGCAAAGGTGTCGCCGCATCCATTGCCGGTGCCACCACCCACCCCCTCGACCTCACCAAGGTCCGTCTCCAGGTCACGGGCGAGAAGCACATGATCAATGAGATCAAGAAGACTGTTCAGACTTACGGTGAGTACGCTACTGCGTTGTCGGCCTCCGCGACGCACGGCTGCGCGGAACGCCGCGCTGCCCACGTCTGCAGACAGACAGGTGGGCGGCCCGGCCGCGTGCCTGCGCTTTCGGCGCTGCATGCGCTGGACGCTCGGACTCGCCCACACTGGCTCAGCGAGCGGCCCGGCGACCTCCGTTGCATCCCGAACAGCTCAACCCGTCCCTCCGATTACAGCTGACTTCCAGGCATCCGAGGACTCTACGACGGACTGACGGGAACGCTGCTCCGACAGATGACCTACTCGATGATGCGATTCGCGGCGTACGACCAGGTCAAGGGCCTGATGCACCAGGGTGAGTCTTTCCCCAGCCTTCTCCGCGATCGCGATCAACACGAGGCGTGCGGCTTCGTGGGCAGCTGTTCGCTTGTAGGCGCTGCCGCTGCCGGTGCCGCACGCAGCCGCACGCCCTGACCTGAGTCAAATGGATTCAGCAGGGAGACTTGCGGGGCACGCCCACCGCGAGTCTTCGGGTGAAGCCGAGCATCCGCTGCCGGAGTTCCTTATCGCTCCCTTGCGTGCTTGCCCCTGTTGCGGCACTGCGGCTGCGGCCTGAGCTTCGGCTCTGATCGCCCTCGGCCCTACCTTACTGTTGTGTGCTCCCCGCACGGTGCCGGCGGCATTGCGCTCGCCCCACTCCTCCGCTGTTCGACAAGCACCAGTTAACGCGCAGACGCCGGCCCTCCCCCCGCGTGGAAGATGGGTGTCGCCGGTTCCATCGCCGGAGGTATCGCGGGCACGCTCGGCAACCCTGCCGAGCTCATGATGGTGCGCATGCAGGCCGACCGTGCCAAGCCGCCAGCTCAGCGCTACAACTACCGCAACTCGGTCCAGGGTCTGTACCGCATGGCCGTTGACGAGGGTATCGCCTCGTGGTTCCGTGGTGTTGGTCCCAACGCTCTCCGCTCCGTCCTCATGAACGCTTCCCAGCTCGGTGCCTACGATTGGTTCAAGTCCCAGCTCCAGCACTTCATGCAGGACGGCCCCGCTCTCCACTTCCTCGCCTCGTTCGGTGCCGGTACCTTCGCCACGACTGTCTGCTCGCCCGCCGACGTCCTCAAGTCCCGTATCATGAACGCGTCCAACAATGAGGGCGTCGCCCAGGTCCTCAAGAACGGTCTCGCCAAGGACGGACCCCTCTTCCTCTTCAAGGGATGGACCCCTGCATGGATTCGTCTTACCCCGACGACCATTCTTATCTGTGAGTAAGCGAGCAAGCGACGCGCGCCGCGCGGAGCAGCGCAGCTTCTCAGATTGATGCAAAGCTGACACCCAGTCCTCACCCTCGAGCAGCTCAAGGCCGGTGTCGACCGCTACCGCAAGGCCGGCGGCACCCTCCTCTAAGCGCACCCCCAAGCCGCCTAAGTCGAGGAACTCCCACCCTCACCCTAAATCTAGCAAACGACCCCGGCGAAACTGTAGAAACGGCCTCATTTGGTTTATGGATGATCCTTATGTGTACGCGGGGCGAGCTGCTAGGTCCGCCTGATTACGGCTCGAATAACTGACTTCTGACAGTACTTGGGGAGGGGTTAGCTGACATCGTCGGACTAGGGGCTCGACGAGGGCAGGGGTTAGATGGTCTGACTGCCGCGCGGAGTGCTCGACCGGCAATCTGATGGAGTATACGCGCCCTGATACTCTCGGTATGCCGGACTCCTCTGCACAAGCTGGCGATATCCCCTCCCCCAGATCTTACACAGGCTGACGACGTACGCACTGGGCAACAAGCAACGGAACGGATGACGCTCACAATAGCCCGTCGGTGTGCTCTCGATGGGAGCTTCTCACAGTCATGCAAGGCGGACTGGCCCTCTTAAGCCGCGCTCTCTCGGACGTCTCACGTCCACCATCTCGCCCTGGCCACTCCTTCGCCGCTGAAAGCTTTGCAATTCTACGACCCACACTTCGGTGTTCGCAGACAACAGTCTTTCCGCTCGGCTGGGGTACAGCCTGAGAACACGCCCACAGCGACACGACTACCAATTGGGCGGTGCTCAGACCTCGACCCACCTCTCTAGCCTCTTACGTCTTCTGGTCTCCTCGGGCGCTCGATGGCTCACCGCCTAATCAACCTCCTTCTCGAAAGGGAGTGGGGAACAGACCCGTTCCTTACACCATCGCATAAGCGACACACTATAAATGAGGATGATTCGGCAGCCTTGGACCATCGGCAGGGAAGGGCGAAGCTCTGTTAACCAAGCTGGGGAGGCGGCGGGTACGTGCATACGAGTCACCGGGTAGCACATTGAAGGACTGGGGATGTGACTTCCTCCACACGCCTGATACCTCGTGGTCCACGACCTGATGCACTATGCGACCATGCTGATGCACACATCCAGCACCTCCCACGAGGCTGATGTACTCGCACTCCTCTCGCGCTCTCAGCGGAACCTTCTCACCTTCCAGCAGCGCCGACCCACCGCTGTACTGACAATAGGCTTCTGACGTTCTTCCATCCACCACTCACCTCAGTCACTCCTTCAAGCTTCGTCCCCTTCGTGTCCTGGTAAGATAGACGCCTGTGCAAGCTACCTGACCTCAGCACCCTCCCCCTCTTCCTCTGCCGGGTGCGCAGCGCAGGGGTGATTCGGCACAATGCGATTTCATCAGCAGACCTTCTAGCCCCGACACTCCTCTGCCCGCCCTGCGCGCCTTGACAGCCACGGGTGCCCACGCCATTGCATCAGCGGTCATCCAAATGATCCCGGGCTGTCTCCTCTCCCTCCCCGCACGCCCCCACGTTTGCCAGCCAACACCTCCCCCTCCCCTTCGACGCCTCCAGGTCATTTACGCCATTGCATGAGCGACACTTTCTTACCTATGATGAACCAGTTGGCAAACTCGGACGTCGAGCTTCGCTGGCGGTACCGGGCATATCCTCATTGCATGAACGAATCAGCGCTCTCCCCGGGCTGCCCGCATGCGGGTCTACGTGCGCGTTTGAATCGGCATGACGAGCCGTGCACCCGCACTTCTGGCTGGCTGGCAGACACGGCACACGACGCAGGACACTTTACACCGACCACCCGATTCTCCTCCCCGCTGCACTCCAGCTTCGACCACAGTCACTCACACTCCTTTTCTCTGTTCACGTAGGCGGCATTTATCCATTGAATGAGCGTACTGAGCATCCCCGCCGCGTTGTATGCATTATGCTACTTTTCCTACTTGTGCAGGCTGGCATCTACTCGAGAGCGTGGGAGGCACTGACGCATGGCTTCGCCAGTCCCAGGCTGTGGTGAGCGATGAGCGAGCAAGCTGTCATCCGGGCTCCTAAACTTCTGCTTGACAGATAGCCAGGCGTACGCTTGCAGAGTGTGAGACAGAGCGCGACTCCGAGTCGCTGATTGACAACGGAGATCTGAGCGGCGTGTGGCACACACGGTGCGGGGGGTGCGGCGGAATCTCGCTCCCCCATCAGGCTGGCGAGTCAATCTAGTCCAGCCACCGTCAACTCCATCCGCTGTGGATGCAAGTTATCTCGGCGGGGTGGCGAAGCTTCCCGTCACCTGGTGAACACCTCTGTCTTCCTCTGGTCCATCATCCATCACCAGCAGGCCGTGCTCACCTGACCACTGCGTCATCAACACATCCCCCACCTCCTATTAGCTCACCACCAACCCATCTCTGTTGAAACCAACCCCAACAACCATCATGGACAGCCCCGTCTGCATCCTGCAGCCAGGCGCTCTAGACGCCCAGCAGCCCCCCGCCGCTCCTCACGGTAACAACGCCCGCGCCGCTCCTCGTGGTGGCATTGTCCCGGCCGTTCCTCGCCCCGGATCCCAGGACAACAACGGTGCCCGTATTGGAAATGACGGCGCGCCCCATGTTCTCTTCACGAACCCGCACGCCAACCCGCACGGTGCCCATGCCGCTGCCCGAATCCGTCTCGCCGCTCGTGCCGCGCCCGGCTTGATGTAATCCGTTGCGGGCAACCCCGTCGCGGTTCTCATCGGCCCCATCCTCGCTGGTATGCTCACCCCCACCACAGCGCTGATTTCAGCTCTTCTCTGCTGCGCCCATCTCCTACTCGACGACGCCGAGGTCTCAAGTGACGCCCACGTCGCTCTCTACCTTCGCGTTCTCTGCACCGCAACCTCGCTTCTGGAGAGCGCGCGCGGTTGGTATCTCATCTCCCTGCTTTTCCTGGCTACCCGCTGTTCCGCCCTTCTTGCCTCGGCTTTTGCTCGCCCCTCACCCAATGACAAACAGACGGCGCTCGGTACCTTCGAGACAGTTTACAACTTGCTCCTGTTCGATCCCTTCTGGCAAGCCAACCTCTGTCTCCTCGAGCACAGTGGCATGCCGAGGCCAGCATTGTTGCGCACCCCCTCGATCGTCTATAAACTTCTCTCGACTGTAATGGCTTTGACCGCCCTCACGTTCGCCATCCACCCCCCTGCCGAGAAGTACCCCGCCATGCTTGTTCCCAAGGTCATCTCTGCTTTGCGCCATGTCGGGATCCTCCTCTCCGTCGCCTTCTTCCCGCTGTTCGTCGCCGCTTCTTTCCTGGTAGTGGTGGTTCTTCTCGTGCGGGTGTACTGCCTAATGCTTATTAATGAGGATTTGGAACTCCGCATCGTGCAACAGCAGGCTGAGCAGCGTCGCGCTGAGCGTCGTCTGCGGGAGGCCGAGCGGCGCCAGACTGAGCGTCAGCTTCAGGAGGAGGCGCGCTGGGCGGAACTCATGGAGTGCGAGGAGGCCGATCTCGCCTGGAGCTGGATCATGATTCAAGACGAGCACGGGGAGGTTGACTGGGTGCGGTAACAGGGTTCTGTACTCGATCCCAGAGACGCCGGAGTGAGTGAAACCGCTGGCCCTGTAAGCGAGCGTGGCAGTGCCTAAGGATAATTCGAAGAAATACTTATAACTCATATCTACCGCAGAGACTTTGGACCTTATGCATGAACAGTGACTCTACTACGCGCTTTCATCACGCAGAGAGAACAACAGAGCGGGTGATAGGAGGGGAGGTTGCATGGGTGATGCGAAAGGTGGAGTTGTGTGCATGGCTGACTGGGTGACTGGATGGGATGAATGCTTCAGCCTTCAGCATCTGTCCATCACCCACCCTGACTTGCGCTTCGACGCCTTTCACCCTTCGCCTCGGCTTTATTGGACTGCAGCTTGTACATCACAGCACGCCCCCCAGCCGCCGCCCCCCTCCCAGCTACCACCTTCCACTTGGCATCAGCACTTATCTCCGGCCAGTGAACCGTCACTTACGCGGTATGGCTTATTCCTTGCTGGCTAGGGCTCCCCGCGAGCTGCAGCTTACGTTTCCTCTCAGCTTCACTGACCCCAGCCGTCCCCGGCTAGAAATCTCGCTCCCGGTCGCCCCAGCCGCTTGATTTGGGCGAAAGCTGTCTGGCATGATGTCACCAGTGAGTCAATACTATCAGGGCCGCTGAACGCAGATCTACGCTGGTGCCGCGAAAACGTGGGAGCGTGTTGGTCCTTCCTCGGCCTGAGTATGCGACGTCATTGCGCAGTCCTGACCTCAGTTCCTCTCCCAACTCGCGTTGCGCGCTGGCTCAAGCTCGCGATCACCCCAATCTGGGCTCTCACCTGCGGCGCGCTTCTTTTAATCCGTTTGCACAGCACCCGGTTTGTTCCTTACCCCCCTTGGTGCGCTCGTCTACCGCAATCTGCTCTTTGTGACTGTCTTCGCGGTAATGTTCAAAGGCTGGGGGGCTGCAGCCTGGCCCCTCGCCGAGCAACTTACGTTTGTCTGGACGCTGGACGACCGGTATGGCACGGCCTGGATGCCGCAGCTTGCGTTCGGCATTGCCATGATTAGGTAGCCTTCGACCATACATTGCCTTCCCTCTGAATTCGGTTTGACCTGGACATTAACGATGCATCTTGTATGCTGCTGCTCGACCTTACCATGTATGATACCCAGCCCTGTCAACGCTCACTCGCCTCTAAGTGCTTGGCTTTTGACTGTCGCCTGATCCGAGAGCACCCCTGCATAGCCTGATGGGTGATCAGTTTGCGGACATGACCTTGGCCCAGCCAGAATCTAGTCTGTCTGTCGCTCGGGCTGTGACGCTCAATGCAGCTTCCTACCTTGTCCAACGTCACAAGGCGATGTGTGGCCAAGGAAAGACTCGCCCTTCGCACTCTGCGCACACTCGGCATCCCCACAACTTGGAGCGGACAGTCCATCACGAGCCTTTGCGCTGACCACTGCGTTCTGTCACCGTCACCTCACTCTCCATCATCTCAGCCCATCCGAGCTCTATCCATTACCTAACACAAATCACCATGAACGTCATCATCTGCCTCATTATCCCGGTCATCTGGTACTGGGTCCTGATGCTCTTGATCATGGGGCCCTTTCTCTGGGCCTTCCGCAACTTGAGCATCAGGGCAGTCCTGCTCCGCATTAGGCTGGCAGTCATTCTGGCTGTCCAACCCATCGAAGCGGCTCTGTACGATCGTCTCGGCGGTAAGTTAGCTTGAGCCTCCCCAGTTGACACCAGACCCGGCGAACTGGACTGCCTGGAACATCTTGCAGGTGTTCATTGCTCCCAAGCTCGTCGCGGGCCTGAACAAGATGGGCGAGATCGCGTATCAAATTGAGCACACACATCGGTGGCCTCAAATGACAAGACGCTGACACGCAAGTTTCGCGCTTCCTCGCCAAGTCCGTAGTCATCAGCATTCAACTGCTGTGCTGCGCCGCTATTTCCTTCTTCGCCCTTCGATTCTGCATCCGAGAGCTTCGGAGGATGCGCCAACAGGTGTTCGGCAACGGCCAAGGTCACCGCTTGCACCAGCCCCATGGCCTAATCGTCGGCCTCCAGCAGTGGTGCTTCGCTTTTCTGTAGCTCTTCATTATTGTAGTTAGAGATGAACTTCCATTCACATTCATGAAGCTCGGCACAGTCAGGATTCGGATGGTGGCCGGCAATCAATTCACGGACCGGCCCACCTCGTCGCATGCCTGTTCAGCTCGACTCTTGAATTCTGATTCGGATGTGTAGGCAATCCTGTCGGACGATCCACTTGTGTGTAGTGGAGGGAGGTTGAGAGGTTGACGAGGAGAGACCGGGGTGGAGTGGCTGTCCATCATCACACCCAATTTCGCCGCCACACTCATCCACCAGTGTGCCCTCGTTGTTGAGCTCCAGGCATGCACGATCATTCGACTCCAGAGGACCTACTTAGAATGTCCCATGCATTAGGAAGAGGCTCCACTGTTGATTTGGGTGATGCGCTGATGCACATGCCATCTAACAGACCGTCATTCCTCACACCCGCGCAGCCAGCCGCTCTCTTGGGCCCCACCCATAGGTGCAGCAACACTTAGCCGGCACAATAAAGGTATAAATGGAGGCGGCGAGGCGCGGCGAGGCGGGGTGAGCAGATCTATATGGGGAGGCGCGTGTGGTCAGCCTGTGTGTGCGGGTGGACAAGACGTGACGGAAGAAAACGGTGGCCACAGGTGTCCGCTGAAGGCGCGTGAGCCCATCGAGTGCGCAGTCCCTGTTGTGTGTCGCTCCCAGCACCTCGAGGTACTTCAGCGAACGCATTGTCATCCTTCTTCTCTTCTTCATCCCACTCGCCACCGCTACATCTTCAACACCCCCCTACCACCCACGTCCGAACTCCGCATCCACCATCAAGACGTCCAACGGCACAATGATGACCAACAAGTTCGCCCATGCAGCCCTCGGCGCGCTATTCAACGGACTCAAGGCCTTCTTCGCCCCCATGTGGGAGAGTGAGTAGCTCCCTCTAGTGACCAGTGGCAAGCTAAAAACAGACCCCGTTATGTTCCACATTGGCGCGGTCCTTATCGCCCTGCTCTTCCACTGGGCGGTTGGCGCGAACTACATCATTCTGTACCCTGACCAGCGTCAGGAGCAGATCAACAAGTTCATCGGCTTCGTGCCTCTCTTCTTCGTCCTGGAAGGTATCGTTATCATCAGCATCAAGTGCGGCCTCGCGCACCGCAAGAAGCGCGCAGCCCTCAAGGCGCACAAGGACCTCGAGGCCGCTACCGGCGACTCCAAGGCGAACGCTGGTGCCACTTCATCTTGCACCCAGCCCTCCATCTTCAACGAGATTGTTGCTGGCACCCTGAGCCTGGCCGAGCGCCTCGCCAACCCCGCCCTCCTCGCCCGCGCCATCCGTCTTGAGCGTGACAACCTCAACGCGCTCTACCAGAACGAGCACCGTCAGGAGCAGGGGCGCACCGAGGACCAGCTGAGCACCGAGGACCAGCTGAGCACCGAGGACCAGCTGAGCACCGAGGACCAGCTGAGCACCGAGGACCAGCTGAGCACC
>BCJJ01000010.1:1335727-1551540 GCA_039545355.1 Trichosporon coremiiforme
ACCAGCTGAGCACCGAGGACCAGCTGAGCACCGAGGACCAGCTGAGCACCGAGGACCAGCTGAGCACCGAGGACCAGCTGAGCACCGAGGACCAGATCGCCAGGGCTGAGCTGGAGATGCAGATCGCGGACCAGGTCGCCCTCGTCGCGCAGCTGCTCACCATCGAGTCGTCCGCCCAGGAGGCTGCCTCTGAGCTCGAGGCCGAGCAGCGCCGCGCCGCCCGCCGCGAGCGCGAGCGCCTCGAGCTGCAGGAGCTCTACGACAAGTGCGCCAACTGCCGCGCGGCCATTGACCACGGCGCCAGGACCCGCCGCGAGATCCGCTGGTGGATCCGCGCCAGCAAGAAGCACCCCGAGACCGAGATCTTCTTCGTTAGCAGCTAAGCACTCGCTCGCGCAACTGCTCGCCTTCCATACCGTAGCCACCAAGTCCCTGCTCACACTTCGAACCCCCACTTTTTACATTACTTTCCCCATCCCCCTCCCTCCCACCGAACTTCCGCAAAGTGGACCACCGTCCTTCGCCTCCACCGCCTTTCGTTTCGTAAAACCTGTAAATGCTTTATCAATTCAGCATGCATGCGCCAAGCACAGTGAGTAGTAATAAGCATCTGAAGCACCTCTCTGATGCATGCATTGTGCACCCAATGAGGGGCCAGGGAGTGGTGGGAGCGTGTGAGCGGTGAGCAGAGGTGGAGAGATCTCTGATGAACAACGGCGTGGTCATGAGCGCAGTCTGGCACGTCGTGGGTAGGTCGTAGTCAGTGCTACCCGGCAGTAAGGGGTCTGGAGCGTCTGCTCACGCTCAATTCGGAGGTGGATAGGCGTGCAACAAAAGAGCGAGTCTGTCCAGTGAAGTTGGCTTGCCTCGGCCAACTCGATCGGGAGTGATCGAGCAGCAGCGCCAGCGACAGCTCGCCAAGGCTCACCACACATTTTGCCCGCACTAACAAACGTCCACCGATCTCAGCGCAGTCCGGAACATGCTCGCGCTTCTCGCCTATCTTGTCTTGGGCACAGCTGAGCAGCTGTCAAGCCCCGGTCCGGTCTTAGGACTGCGACTCAGACAGCCGAGTGAGACATTGACACTCGTACCTGGTGTGGCACGGAGGGAGCGAGCGACTCCCAACGATTCACCGTCGTCCAACGAGCGAGAGGGCGACGATCCTGGAGTGAGGTGGCCAGGCTCGGGAGACGGCGTCAGCTCTTACGGACTGTGTGGGGATCGAGGCTGGCGAGGGTGGTGCTGTGCGTGAGTGCGGTAGTGCGAGAACGCGAAGACAGGAGGGCGGCTAGTCGGCGGTGAGCGCTTGGGATGGGGGTGTACTCGGTGTCGCCTGTCCTTGACGCCTCTTCACAGCATCCTTCCTATTCCTCACAACTCCCCATCTCTCCTCCTCTCAACTTCTCACCACTTCAGTCTCGACGACCAATTCGTGACGGCCTCAGTCCCACGATCAACCTGGTGAGCTGTCGGAGTTGGTCGAAGCTGGCATCAGAATCCACTCTGAACTTCGACGACCATCCTCGAATCATCGCCAACAACGTCCACAAGTGTTCAATCGCCTTGGTAAGCTGCCATCTTCTTTGACCTAGCTGACTCCAGACTCCCTCGCCACCTCCCAATCGTCACTCGCTGACCACACAGCCAGGGCAAATCGACGAGGTGCCATTTCGATCCTGCAGTGAGTTGATGTACCGCCTGGACCCAACTGACAGCGCAGTCCTCCTGGTGAGCTGGTCGAAGATGTCGTCAAGCTGACTTGCAGCCTCTCATACTACACGCAGTTCGAAACCGGCAAGGAGCACACACGCGACAGCAAGGTAGGCACTGCATGAAACGTGACCCATAAGCTTAGCCAGCTCGTTCAATCTCTACCCCACCGCGCTCGTTGAGCACCCTCCGGAGAGCATAAGTGAGCTTGACGCTCGTCGCTGATAGATGACGACCAGGTCTACGGACAGGTTCTCGCCCCCGTGAGCTGGTCACAGATAAGCTGGAGGAAAGTCCCAGTGGCTGACGACCAGTCCCGCACACAGCCTGCGATACCTGTCGTGAGCTTCTTCCGCTACGGCACTCAAGCTGACTCGCAGTCCCAGGTGCCAACACCCGCAGTGCCTCACCTCCGCATCTCGTGAGCCGTGAACACATTGCTGGCAAGCTGACATCCAGTCTCCCCCCTCCCCCTTAAGCCCCATTCTCGGACGAGTACCGAGAGACAAGCAGTGAGCTACCACGAGCTGCGGAGCTGACCCAGACCATGTCGAGTTATACCCAGGGCTCGGGCTCTGACGCCGACACGGAATATTCTGCGGGGTACGGCTCGAGCGACAGTTCCGAGTGTGCGTGGGGCGACTTTTACGGCAACCTCGACTCGGGCGAGTTGTACTCTGGCAGGTCCAGCGATTCGTACACCGACTCAGGCTCAGACGGCCACACTGCCGAGAGTGACGGGCACACCGGGATCAACGGACACATCGACAGCAACGGACACACCGAGATTAACGGACACGCCGAGATCAATGGGCACGCCGAGATCAACGGGCCCGAGAGCGACGGTCACGCCCAGAGCGATGGGCAGGATGCCGACTACTCAGACAACGAACACGGCTCTGCGTACCTGCCTGCCGCGTACGGGCACATGCACATCAATGGCGCGCTGCCCGCTCTCACCCACGACAGCGACAGCGCGACGACCGACAGCCTCGCGACGATCCTGGCCGATGCGGAGCAGGAGGGAGAGGAGCTGATTGTTGTTGTGATCCAGATGCCCACGTACGGCTCCATTGACGAGTGGATTGCTTCGGCTGTCGAGGGCGTCGAGGGTCTTCCTGCTTACGACGAGAACACGCCTCCCGTCTACGACTTCAATGAGGCCGCGCCCGCGCAGACCAGGACTCATCCCGGGATCCAGGCGACCCAGCCCACTCAGCCCGCGGCCCAGCCCGGTCCCACCATTCCGACGAGCACGCACGGCCCCTCGTGTTCCTGCGGGGTGTGTGCAATGGTTTACTCTCCCACGCCGATTTTGACGACCACGGCGCCCCTGCCGTCGGCGGCCGAGCTGAACGTCGAGCGCCAGGCGCGTCTGGAGCGCTGGCGCGTCGCAACCTACGACAGCACCACCTACGACAGCAGCGATGTGGACGAGTTCACGCCCCTCAGCGACACCGCCGACCAGTACTGGGGCTACGCGGCTGTCGCCGCCATGAGCCACGAGGAGAACGAGCGTCGCCGCAGGCGCCGCGCCCGCCGTCGCCGCCAGGAGCCGGGCTACGAGCCCGCCACGATTGAGCGCGCGCTTGAGATCGCCCGCCGCGTTCGCGAGCTCAGCGACACGCTCGGGCCGCGCCGCACGACCTATTTCCTCCACCTCTGTTGTGAGTCCCCGCAAGCTGGCTGATGGTATTGACACTCGCAGACCTGGACGTTGTCATCGAGGGCTTCCTCATCTACCAGCTGCATATCCTGGCTGCTCTCGCCGTGCTGGCCGTCCTGGCCGGCTGTGGTCCCCGCGGCATTCTGAAGGTGGGGGTCGGGGCTTGGTGCGTCGGGGGATTCCTGCTGTGGTGCCGCGATTATTCGGAGTGGACGGGCCAGGAACAGATCGCCCGCCACGTTCAGCGTTGGGCGGTGTACTTGGACGAGCTCCGGCAGCGCGAGGCCGCCAGCAATGCCGTTTAGTCACTCGTCAGTGGGGCAGTCCCAAGGGCGACGAAGGTCAATACGAACCAAGCGAATGTCGAAAAGTGCGGGAAAGCGTCAAATGAAGGGCAAGTTGTACATATCATCAGCAAGAAATGTAATAAGCCAATAGTCAGTGTAATGTGAATAGTAGTTAACACCCAGTCGCCGAGCCTGCACCCCATCCGGGCTTCTGATCCACATACTGACCTGATACAACAGTGCTCACCGCAACCAGTCCCCCAGCGCGCTCTCGTCCTCGATGACCTCTCCGCCCTTCTCCCTCAGCTTGGCCCAGCACTCGCCCGCCTTCTCGTCGCTGATGCTCCGCGTTCCAGACAGAAGCACAGCCGTCTTAAACCCGTGCTCCGCCGCCGATACAGCAGACGCTGAGACGCAGTAGTCGCCTGCGAGACCGACTACGAGCACCCTCTCAACGCCGCGCGCACGCAGGAAGGAGGCGAGTTCGGACGAGTCCGGGGCGGGAAGCGTCGGCGGCGGGTCGGAGGGAGAGCCCGAGGGCGTCACGTAGCCCGCAAAGGCGGAGTAAGCCTCGACCTCGGGGTGCCAGCCCTGCTGTCAACTCGCTGTTACCAAACTGGAAGTTGGATGCGTCATGCCGCCTGCCAGGGCTCGTCGTCGGGTTCCTGGAAGACTGCCAGAGACACCTGAACGAAGAGGGTACCCTTGTTGTCCAGAGCAAGTGGAAATGGTAAAGTACTCACCTTCCTGACCAGGACGCAGCCATCGCCCAACTGCTCCAGCTCTAGCCGCAGCTCAGCGTCGATCTCGATGCCCTCCGTGCCCATGACGCAGTGCGCGGGCCACAGCGTCTGCGTATACGTGTTGCCGTACGCGTTCGTCTTCTGTACCTGAGCGAACACCTCGCCGCCGGGGTGGTTCGACGCGAACGAGATGTGGTCTGGCGGATGGAAGTCCTGTCATCAGCTTTCGGATGCTCAGCGATCTAGTTGGATGTCCTCGAGGGCCGCGTAGTGAGCTCGCGGCAGACAACAGCGGGACAGTGTATCCTTGACATGCACACCGCGAAGATGGGGAAGCGGCAAAGGGAAGAAAGGAGGACAAAGGGATGCAAAACACTTACCTGCGAAGCAACGACGACGTCCCAGTTCCGCTTCAGCAACCTCTGGATGACAGGAATCACTTCCTGTCCATGGGGGACAGCCAGCGACCCGCTGGGCGGGAGAAAGTCGTTCTGTAGGTCGACAACGATGAGTGCGGTCTTGTCTCCCATTTTGCTTAGGCTGCTGTGCTGCTCGGCAGATTCGAGACTTGCTGTTGGATGTTGGAGGGTCCGCTGGAAGCGTCGATCGCGCGGAGTAGCTCAGCCTGAACCAAGGGCAAGGGGACCGTCCACTGCCGGCGGTCCCAACTTCCCAACTTGCTGAGCACAGGGAGAGCGGGAGCAGATGGATAGCCGGCAGGCATCTGGGTCAGGTGACCCCCACCTGGCCCGCCTGGCTGACCTGGGCGTGGCCCTTGAATGCCGCGCGCGACGCCGCGTTCAGAAAGCCGCACTTCGAAAGCCGGACTGGACCTTAGCTACAATTGCGGCGTTGCAGCCGCCGCCCGCGACTTTTTGATCAGAGAGCCGAGACGTCGAGACCGATATGTACCGATAACGACCGATCGTGACCGATTGGTATGTGGAGCGGAGGACGATCCTGCCAAGTGACAGGATGTTGCCCCTCAACTGCTCATGGGGACGCTAGGGACGAGGAACATGGGGTGGGGTAGCGCATGTTACGCTCGTCTGTCCCGCATCTCAGACAGACTGCAGAGACCGCCGCCACCTGTAACGGCATGGCGTGAGCCACCCTTCAATGGGACCCGCTGGTGGCTAAGAACCCGTGCGATGGTTTCCGACGAGCTGATGGGGGAGAACGTCAGCCTCGGTCATCGGCGAGGCGTCAAAAAGCGTGAAGGTAGAGCTGCGCCTGTGCCATAGCTTGTGCCGGGGAAGAGGGGTGCCCCTGTGGCTTTGTGTCACTCGAAACGCTGTCAGACGTGCAACGGCATATGCCGTAGGGGATGCGTCTCCTCGATTGTCAGCGGTGGTCACCAACACCGTGGTCAGCGATGGACTGATAGCTGTTGTAGCTAGCGCTGCGAGCCCAGCTAGTCTGAACGGTCTGGGAGAGGGCGGCGATGGTCTGCCGGATCGTTGGTGCCCCAGGATCGCCGGTCTCAGATTAGCTGCGGGGGGTCTGGGTGCGGGGTCTGGCCAGCGTGCTGATAGCGGTAGCTTGTCGCTACGCCCCTCCGACTAGTGCGCCCTTTCGAGTGCGCCCTCCGAGCAAGCGACGAGTGTGGCTTTCGTCAGCCGTTTGTCGCTTCACAGTTGTCGTCGAGCATGTGCAGCAGCCCAGCTTCCATCGATTTCAACTGCTCGGTGACTGCTCGCTGGCCGTGGTTAGAGTGTCGCCGCTCGCGTCGGTCCGTTCGCTTGGTGTTCGCTTGGTGTTCGCTTGGTGGTCTCTGCTCGCTGCGGCTGCGCTCGCGCGCTAGTTTAAACCATGACTGCATACAAACAAAACCAAATATTCCGCCACCATACCTGGTGGCCGCACGTACTTCTGTACTCTTCTTCCGACTACTTGACTTAGGATGATACACACTGAAAATATGAATCATTTTTGCGCGTTGCTTTGCCGCTTGCGAGCCCCGCATGTCTGCACTATGCACAGAGATAGATACACACAGACTGGGTGCGGGTCGCTTGCCTACCATGTCTCATGGGGAGAACAGTTCGGCTGGCTGCGCTCGCCGCGCACGCGGCTCGCCTCGGCCGCTTACCAGCCCATGGCCGAGTAGACCAGCTTGGTGAGGCCCTCGACGACGGTGGGGTCCTCGACGGTCGAGAGGTCGCCGATCGAGTCGGCCTCCTTGGTGACGAGCTTGCGGAGGATACGACGGACGAGCTTGCCGGAGCGGGTCTTGGGGAGAGCCTCAACAAGGAAAATCTTCTTCGGGCTAGCAAAAGGTCCAATGACCTTGCGAACCTGGATAGAGAGCTCCTTGGTGACGGCCTCGGCGCCGGCGCCGCTGGTCTCGAACTCGGGCTTCATGGTGACGAAGGCGTACACAGCCTGACCGGTGATCTCGTCGTTTGCGCCCACGACGGCAGACTCCGAAACACCAGGGTGCAGGATCAGCGCAGACTCGACCTCAGCGGTAGAGAGACGGTGACCTGAAACGTTGATTACGTCATCAACACGACCCTTGATCCAGTAGTAACCATCCTCGTCCTTTCCTGTAAAAAGTCAGCAAAACCACCTCTTCTTCTCGATCTCTCTCGGAAAAAGAACGAACCTGCGGCGTCGCCGAAGAAGAAGTAGCCAGGGTAGGGACGCATGTACGTGTCGAGGTAGCGCTTGTGGTCCTTGTAGACGGTACGGGCGATAGAAGGCCAGGGCTTCTTGGCGGCGAGGACACCCTCGACGTCCTCACCCTCCTTCCAGGGCACCTCCTTGCCGGTAGTGGGGTCGAGGATAGTGAGGTCCATGCCGAAGAAGGGGAAGGTAGCCGAACCAGGCTTGGTGCTGGTGCAGCCGGGAAGAGGAGTGATGACGTGAGATCCAGTCTCAGTCATCCAGTAGGTGTCGACGATAGCGCACTCCTTCTTGCCGGCCCAGTCGTTGTACCAGTGCCAGGCCTCGGGGTTAATGGGCTCACCGACCGAGCCGAGGACACGGAGCGAGGAGAGGTCGTAGTTCTTGACCCAGTCCTCACCCATGCGGCGGAGGAGACGGATGGCGGTGGGGGCGGTGTAGAGCTGGGTAGCCTTCCACTTGTCGACAAAGTCCCAGTAGCGCGAGGCGTTGGGGTAGACGGGGGTCGACTCGAAGACGGTGGTGGTGGCGCCGAGGGCGAGGGGACCGTAGACGATGTAGGTGTGGCCGGTGATCCATCCGACATCGGCCATGCACGCGAAGCGGTCGTTCTCGTGAACGTCAAAGACGTACTTGACGGTGAGGTAGGCACCAAGGAGGTAGCCAGCGGTCGAGTGGACGACACCCTTGGGCTTGCCGGTCGAACCAGAGGTGTAGAGGATGAAGAGCGGGTCCTCGGCGTTCATGTGCTCGGCAGGCGAGTAGGCGGGGACCTTGGCGACCTCCTCGTCCCAGTACTTGTCACGGCCCTCAGTCATGGGGACGTTGTTGCCGGTGCGGCGGAGAACGAGAACGTGCTCAACGAGAGGGCACTCGGCAAGGGCGGCGTCGACGATGGCCTTGGTAGCGATCGACTTGCCACCACGGCGACCCTCGTCGGTGGTGATGAGGACCTTGCACTCGCAGTCCTGGACACGGTCGCGGAGCGACTCGGCGGAGAAACCGGCGAAGACGGCAGAGTGGACGGCACCGATACGCGCGCACGCGAGGAACGCGGCAACGGCCTGCCAGGTCATGGGAAGGTAGACCGAGACGGCATCGCCCTTCTTGACACCGTACTCGCGGAGGACATTGGCGAGACGGCAGGTCTCGTTGAAGAGCTCGCGGTAGGTGACCTCACGGGCGTCCGAGGGCTCGTCAGCCTCGTAGATGATAGCCGCCTTGTCGGGGTTGGCGTAGAAGTGACGGTCGAGACAGTTATAGGCGGCGTTGAGGGTGCCCTCGGGGCTGTAAACGGTTAGCGACTCGGCGTACGTCACGCGGTAAAACAGTAAAACACATCATGTGACGCCACCCATGCATCAGAGTGACTAGCCCACACAGAGACCACACCGATCCGCCGGGCCCCTTCATGTGTGTAAGACTGGCAGGGGAGACTGTCGGACTGTCTGTCCGCGAACGGACGAGATCACGAGTGCCCATGCCTCCACGCTGGATCTGACGATCGCAGCGAGCAGGCTGCGCTTACCGCGTACGAGCCCCCAAAAGTGTGGGAGACGTCGCGGAAGCTCGCGCGAGCGCTGGCAGCATGCACGGCGCACTCAGAGGCGGGCCGATGGCACAGGAACGCGGCCTGCTACTGGCTATCTAACTCAGGAGAGCGCGCATGGCAAGGTGCGGTAGTGCGAGGGGGTATTTCATGGGGCAGTCGGTGATTTGTCGGTGTCGCAAATGTGGGGCGGAAAAGAGGCAAATACTCACAACCACTGGATGTCGCCCTCCTCGAAGCCGCCGGCACGGACGGTCTTGAAGTCGGAGAACCACGAGAGCGACTCGCGGGCCTTCTCGGCCCACCACTTGTCGCTGTCGGGGCCGATGGACTTGTCGTACTCGGTCTTGTAGGCGTTGAAGTCGGGGCCGAGCCAAGGCTTAGGACGGCCGTCCTTGCCCTGGACACGGGAGGGAGGGGGGTAGACCTTGCGGTGGTCAGCGCCGTCGGCGAGCTCGGCGTGGTGCTTCTCCTCGGTCGTCATGATGTCTGGATGTGTATGGGGAAAGGAGGGGACGGGGTCGGTAGGGGCGCGAGGATTATATATCACGGGTGCAGCAGTGAGAGCGGCAGAACGGGCTCGGTAGTTAGGGTGTGCGGCCCCTCAGCGAGTAGTAACAGGTGAGATGCAATGACGGTCAATTTAGGCTTAGGCGATTGTCCGGAGGCACGAGAGCAGAGGAACGTCTGTCTCGCCGGCCAGCTGCTACGTTTCCTGGGTCATCCTGGGTCCTGTCCTGGGACTGTGGCCGAGGGCGCGGGTCAAGGGGGAGGACAGACGTCGGAGGCACAGGGACGAGGCAGCTGTCACCTAGCACGGCTTTGCGCCTGCTCGCTGGCTACTGGTATCCTCGATTGAGCTCTGGAGCCTGGACGCGCGCTGATCAGGACTATGACACGAAAACCGAGCGCCAGGTCACAGGACGCTGGGCTTTGGGCGGGGAACGGGCAAGACGAGGAGGGGGAGGGGTTGAGAAGGGGTGAGGGCACGGCAGCAGGCGAGAGGTGACAGGGCAGGCGGTCCGAGGCAGAGTGCTGACCAAGGAGTGTGGTGTTCGCTTGGTGGCTCTCACTGTACCGTGCCGTCGAGTCGCGATCAATCGACCATAGAGAGGACGTATGATGGCCCAGGCACAGGTATGCAGTGACGCTGATTCGTTATCGCGCCCTGGGGCCGGCTGGCCTCCCAACCCCAGCAACCCCAGCATTTCTGGCATGCCAGATGACACCTGACGCATGACGCCTCAGCCTGACGCCTGACGCAGGCTCTCGTTGACTGCCCTATCAGGCAAGAACCTCCCGCAACTGGCCGACCGGTAAGGGTCGTTACCGGCTAAGCCTCGTCTAATACGCACCGCCCGCCCAAGTCGCCCTTCGTCCCTGGCCCCGTAGACGCCCCGAACGCCTGTTCCCCTCACTCTGGCACCAACTGCCGCCAACCCGCCAGCCAACCTGCCAACCGTGCAGTCGTGGCCGCCGCTAGATCCCCCACCTGCACCTACCTGTCTGCCGAGCCCCCAAGCTCGCCCGCTGCCCGCCAGCCAGCTGCTCAGCTGCCCAGCTTGCCAGATGTCCCGACGGACTTACTCCGGTACTTACCCTGATATTATCGATTATTACAACAAGCTTCAATGATGATGGCAGTTCTCAGAATGCCATATACCAGATCTGTAGCTATTCCTCCGCCCTTCCATCAGCGAACGTCGTCGACTGCGACGGCCTTCACCCGGTCAACGTCCCCCCCCCCCCCCCGGAACAAGGCGCTGCCGGGCCTCCACCACTACACTCCGGACCATCGATCCATCTATCCATCCATCCCATCACACCAACCTCAACGGCGTATTATCCCCTGGAATTCACCGAAGACCACTAACTAATCGGTCACGGCAGTGTCAGGTCCACCCGTACCTTGTCCGCCGTCCTGAATTGAATTCTAGCGCTCTCTGCCCCCCTTGCCCCGCTCTTGACCCCAGCATCGCGAGTAGTTTTCCGCTGCGGGGCACAGGGGGGCCCTCCCACCCACCCCCGTTTGCATGTTGAGACATGACCCCTTCCATCGCCATCCGCTGCGCGCGCCGTTACATCGCTTGCAGGCTATAACGGCTGTGCCAAGACTTTCGCCATCGTCAAAATGAACTCGGATACCCCGCCCAATGCTAGGCGTGGCGTCTTACCAATCACGAGTTGCCCCTCACGCCGCGCATGTGGGGTGGCAATAGTCAGTACTTAGATCGTCTCCTCTTCCACTTCTACTCATCCGATCGTTGCACCCGAACAAACCCGCACCTTGGCCAAGTTCGATTCCTGCTTGAAGCCGCATTCCTCTAGCTACCCCGCAAACTGAAGCCACGCGTAGATTCAATGTCTGCACAAACCTTGGTTCACTCTAGACGTTGCTTCAAGATTACGTGCTGAATGTGACCTATTGTTGGGCCGTGCAGATAGGCACACGTCTGTGCCAGGTTGTGCCCGGGCATGCCGAGCGGGCGCTGAGTCCGCATAACGCCAAGAAGGTTCCTGTGAAATTCATCAGCTGTTACGATGTTGTGATGTCCATCGTCGGCTTGTCGGACGAGAACAAGGGCATGCAGGAGCAGCAGTTGACGACGGGCACGGCCAGAGCCGCACCGAAACATTCAGGCGACCAGGGTGGGGGACGGCTAGGAACGAGGTGGGGGTTTGGGGCACCGGCCAGAGTGCGTGACCCCACACGCGGGCGCGCAGACGACTCGCGACTCCTGGGATCCAGGGGATCGGGAACGAAAGTCGGCTTCGTCTAAATCTCAGATTGTCGCTTATCCGTGTAATCTGCTTCCGACCGACTCGATGGCCGGTCCGGCGATGTTGCACTTCCAGACGTTAAAGAAAGTCGAGCGCCAGAAGTCAGGCGGATGCACACCCACCCCGACATGCGTCCTTGCTCCCTCTGAAACTTACTCAAGCCGTTCAGACCAGCGTTGACGCCGTGCAGACAGGGAACTTCGTCTCCGTCGATCGACTCATCCGTTCAGGCGAGGGCAAACGCGTTCTCGTCATTAGCCGGACCACGGCGAAATTTCAGCCGTTCCTTGCGATCGCGTGGTTGCGGTGGTTGCGGCTGGCGGCGTCGATCATCCGATACTCGTCACTGACCTACGTTCCTACGCTCCCTGGCAGGTCGAACGCCGCCATGCATGGCCGGCAAAGCTTACCGCATGGCACGGACCTGCATAGGTCGGCGGGCGCTGGTGGAGGCCGGTGGAGGCTAAACCCAGTGTCGGAGATTCGGCGTCTTTATGATCTCACCATATCGTGAGCACCACCTGCAGTGAGAAAGCCCGTTTTCGAATCATGATAAGGGAGAAACTGCTGTATGTGAGACGGATTTTCGAATCGCGGAGCTTCGCTAGCCAATGGGTTCTAACGCTGTGACGCTCATTTGCTGGTAGCTGCCACATCGAGAGCCGTTCACATAGTCGGTCCGCCTGATCGCCAGCATGGGGCATGGCTCCATTAGGCCCATGGTAGCGAGCAAATGTCCGATGGCGAACTACATCTGTGCGCGATCCCGAAATCCGTCCTTCCTGTCGATGCTTGAACGGTCTTCGATGGCCGTGCCACGCATCGGGGTACTCACCTCCTGGCGCACATTCCGCATACTCCTGGCCTCTCCCTCGTATGACAGACGGCTGATCCACAACATGAGCCTTCAGCTATGCCTCTTCAACGTCAACTTGCATCATGAAGGTGACGCCTTCGCTTCGAACTTTGAATTCAGGCAAGTTGAGAATACGGTGGAGCAGTGGTGACGCATCGAGCACCGACAATACCCGCCAACGATCAGCCTCCACCGGCATTCAGCACCCGGTGATCATCAGCGGCGAGCTCATCACACAACCGCCGCTCCGACATTCGGGCATCAGGCTAGGCGCATCATTACGGGCGGCCGGGTAGTTCGGAGCGTAGCAAGCGCGGGCGCGATGCCTCGCGGGCCGCTGGGGAGGTCTTGGTTTACTAGTTGGGCATCGGTGGTGCAGCACGAGCAGGTGAAGGTCGGTCGGGGAAGGCAGGTACCGGCACGTCAAGAGGGAAGGCGGAGCTACCACGCCATCGCAAGAGTCCACTTACCGCAGCTTAGCAGCGACGCTCACGGCTGTCTCTGGTCACGCGCGCCCGCGCGGGTGTCATCACGTCTGTGGTGTCAGCCTTACACACAGTGTCTTCCTCGATTCCGGGCGGCGGTCAAAGGTCACTCACGAGCAGATAACTTGCGGTATGAGCTGCACCACGACCGTTCGCTGGGGAGTGCTCCGGTCTGTTGATTCCCACTAGCACTTCACGGCTACGGTGCGGGTGCGGCGTCTTCCTCCTGAGTGACTCGGTTGGCTCCGGCAGGAGCGCCAGTGGGGACCGTTGGCGGCACCGGTGTACTCATCGGGAGGTCGAGGTAGGCGTCGATTGGAGAGGGGCAGGGAAAGCCGTTAACAGGAGAGGCGATCAAGAGCGTGATCTGGAGATGGAGAACCGGCTGCTGACAGTACGATGGCGATATGGCAAACACACAGATCCCCCTGGTCTGGACGAGGAAGATGTGGAGAAGACTGCTTAGCGCACGGCGCGCACTAAGGTCCCAGACACCATGTGGTCGGTGCGCCCCTCAGCGGTCTCCGACTGTCTCGCACTCTCCCCATACTTCATACACGTGCACACTTAATCATCTCCAAGCACGCCAATCACTCGTCTCTAATGCTTAGATGCGGGCGGCAGGGCTCCCCCTTCGCCTCATCAAGTGTCCGCTCCGGCCTCATCCTGTGATACGAGCTCGCTGGAGTCATCCGAAGATACTGACCGCTCGATCATTGACGAAGAGCCGTCCGACATGTTTGCTATTCCGGGGTACTTGCGCCGTCACGACAGCTATCGGCCCTCCACACCGGGTATAACCGACGGCTCGCAACTCGCCACCGTCGATTGCACAATCATCAGAGGAGAACAATAACATCAACAACGCATGTGACTGGCCCGGCTTCCCCGCTACATAAGGATATGGCTGTGATGCTCATCTGCAGTGTAACCTTGCGTTCGCCACCCGTAACAGCAGCAGCAACTTGCGAGAGAAGCATCAACTTGGCATCACTCTGACATCCCGCCTCAACACCAGCTTTAACCCTTCGCCATGCTCAGGAACAACCCAGTGGTGAGCTGTGGGGCCCTCAACAAGAGCTGACAATAGACGCTCAACCTCCTCGACAAGCTTCCAGGACGCAAGTCTTCCCTTCCTAATGCTGCCGCCGGGGGCGGCGCCGCGTCAAGCTCAGGAGGTGGGGGCGCCAACGGGGAAAAATCTCTTGCTACCATCGAGGAGAACAAGGCGGCCGAAGCGCAGTGCAAGAAAGAGGAGAAGCGGAAGAGCGAGGAGCAGAAGGCAGAGGAGAGAGGTCGGCAGGAGCTCGGTTTGCCTGAGGGTTCCAGTGTGCCGATCTTGGACGCTGAACGGAAGAACAGGCTTTCCTGGAGTGGTGAGTGCTACTGTCCTTGACCTAACCCGGATGCCAAAGCAAGTCAGGGAATGGCGCTGACACGCAGGTCTGAAGAGCATGGGGAAGAGTATCCTCAAGAAGTAGCCCGATCTTCTATGTCCCAAGTGCTCAGGGAGGGCGAATCCGTCGCAGTGCATTGATGTGCAGGAAACCCAACTCAGAGGCGCGGTCGAGGAGGCCAGCTCATGACAGGAAGAAGGCAACCCAACCTCGCAGCGAGGCGACGATCCTCCGTGCTCAAAATGCAAAAATGCAACGATTACGTAGTAAAAACTAAATACACAGATACACATAATTAGAGACTGTTGGTAGGATCTAGATCTTCTTCTCGTCACTCGCGATGCTAGCGTCGCTTGATGAGGTTGTGCTGGCGTGCTCGGTTTCGATGAGCTTGCTCTGCTTCTTCGCCTTGCGGCGCTGGCGCAGGCTGTCAAGATACCTGAGAACTGCAAGCACGGGGCCAAAAGCGAGGATCGCAATGGCGATGCTAAAGCCACGGCGGTACTTTGGCTTATCGTCAGGGCGAAAGATCTGCACGCCGTAGATGCCTGCCGTGTTCGCACCCATGATGACCATGGCCATTGCCAGCGCTCTCTCCTCGGTGTCCCGCGCTGTCAGGGACATCCACACGATGTTGAGCGGGTTTGAGAACGTGCCGAATGTCTGTGTTCACATGACGCCGGAGTACTTAACCCCCCGTTGCCGCTGAACTCGGTGAACGCGCGGTTGAAAATGTATCCTGTCATGTGGCAGGCCAGGCCGGCGACGACCGTCTCGCCGCACTGGTTGAAGTGGTCGCTGACCCCCGCTCCTCTGCTTCGGTCCAGTCCTTCACGAGGGTGAGCCCCTCAGTCTCGCTGGACGGAGGAGGAAAGTGCTCCGGGTCGTGTTCCTGGTAGAGGACCTCCTGCTTCGTCATTGCTGTGTTCGGAATGATCTGGGTACAGATTCGGAACATGTGCATGTCTTTCGTATTTAAACAGCACTGCCAGCAGTGGTGCCGATCAAAGATCTGCACCAAGTGCATCAAGCAGAGTTATGTATATTGCGACAGAGCGCAGTTCGACGGCGACATTCTGCTGCTCTGCTCATGCACATCGATCATTTGTCGGTGAGAGAGTATGGGAGGCCTTGGGAGGTGCAGATATTTGCAGCAGAAGTGATGGCGACATGGGCGGGGGGCTTGGTATAAAGCTGGGTGGTGGCTCAGACGAGCCCACGGGATGCCCAGACCTTCTTGAGCCCGAGGTCACTAAGCTCGCTTCGGCACCTGCCGCTGGGCGTGGGCAGGCTTAGAGATCCGTCACGCATGGTCAGAGTGCATGCATACCTACTTATGCCAGATATGATGGAAGACAGAGCTGAGAGTGCACCATTCCGCACAAGACGAGACATTCGATCCAGCGACTGATAAGACGATCCGCAGCTTGATAGCCACGTGCGGGGTGAACTGGCCAATCACAGACCTGGATCTTGGCGTCCTCACATCCACTCCCGACCCGGATCGTGTAAGGCTGGGGAACGCTGCGCACTTCACATCGTCCGGACGTGTCGGAGAGTTCAGGTTCCCATCAAATCTTGACATCATCGTTCATGACCTTGCGTGACGGACCTTCGGTGACACCGTGCAGTAGAGTCTTAGCGATACCCACGACCAATTGCTGATTGCGGACAAGTGTTGTCGTGTCCAAGCGCCCGGTAAGCGAAAAATAACACCCGACACACCAGAGCGCCCAGGTCTCGGGAAGCTCTAGCGTCGAACACTCAGCTTCTTCAGTGCCTGACGCGTTCCAACGCATTGTCCAGACTCGGAAGGCGATCGCTCCGCTGGACATTCACGTCACCCCTATCTGCCAGATTGGTTGGTCTCCATCCAAGACCACACCAGCCACTGCGGAGATGCCAGTCTACGTTTGGCACGGTGAGAATTCCCATATGCAGAAGATGATACCGCAACTGCGTCACATACTTCGGAAGGATAGAGACGATTACTTCAGTGTTCCATCCTGCAAGACCTCACGGGTCGACAAGAATGGTAGGACGAGGATGACTTCTTCTTTCCCGTTCTCAGTGATCGGAAAAAAAGCCGCCAGAACATATTATAAACGAGATTAAACACTGGTAAGATGCGCTCGCAGCAATGTTGGATCGTTCTTCCACAGGTGCGCACTTGAACACTGAAATTCGGATCACGTCGATCTCTCTCCTTCCTGAGAAGCCACCGCCACCCCATCATCCCGTTCTCTCCGCCTCCATACTCCTCCATCCTCACCCTCCGGAGCCCCCACACCTCCCTCCGCTCTCTAAAAAGCCAAAAGCAGACACCGTTTGGCTTCACTGTGCTTCCCGTCGGAGAGTCGAACTCCGATCTCCCGCGCTCGTGTTACGTAATGACATGCGAGCATACTAGCCGATATATGAACGGGAAGGCGCACATGCATGCTCTGCGGGGCGGCGTCGCGAGCGGCGGCGGCGGCGGAGCGGACGCTATGGCGGAGAAGAGACTGAGAGGGAGGTGGTGTGACGGCGGGGTGGTGGATGGTTAGAGAGGGCGGTGAAAGGGGGTGGAAGGAGTGAAGAGGCGGACAACTAAAACTGGGCAGAGGGGTGCTCGGCGGCAGAGTGACTGTGACCCGCAGATCTACGCCCTGCTGTGATTGACCACTATGAGGCGCATTGCTACTTGCTTCGGCGTCAAGTTGCACGAACAACCGACGGGAAGCGCCTCCGGGTGCATGAGACCGATTAGATATCAGCACATAATGGCTGTTACGGCCGAGCGCGCCGTGGTTTGGGCAGTCGGCCATGTCCGCCTCGATAGCCGGCTAAAGAGTGGGCCTCCATACCCGCGCATCCTGTGTTCGAGTTTCGGGAAACTACTCTGCTCCATCCTCGTCTTCAGACTACCTCATCGTCTCCCTCGCACTTAGATACATAGACTCTTAGACTATCACCCTCCTCCCCATCGTCCACCGAACGAACGACCCAACAGCAGATCCGACCAGCAGATCGAACACCATGCCGTTCCAGACACAGCCGCCCCCAACCCCGCCCGACGCGCACATTGTGGTGTCCTTCCCCGCCGAGCACATCCTGCACGTCGCCCTGAACAGGCCGCGGCAGTGGAACGCGCTGAACAGAGTCACGAACGAGGCCCTCGACAAGCTGTGGGACTGGTACGAGGCCGAGCCGAGAATGCGGTGCGCGATCATGGGCACGACAACGGAGAGGGCGTTCTGTGCCGGTGGTGACTTGATCGAGATAGTGAGTTGCATTGCCTCTCCACCTTCCTCCCCTCTGGCTGCTTCCCCCTCGAAGGCTCGACGCTAGCTGGCGATTGACGTCTCGCTGGCACCTCGCTGACACCCAGGGCAAGGGCATTTCCCCGATGCCGAAGAGCGGTACTGGGCTCGCCGGGCTCGCGCGGAGAAAGGTTAAGAAGCCGATCATCGCCGCTCTCCGCGGCATCATTGTCGGAGGAGCCGTCGAGATGCTGACGAACCTCGACGTTGTTGTCGCCGGAGAAAGCGCAGTCCTGAGTCTGCCAGAGGCGAAGAGGGGCGTGCCTGCTGGCGGCGGCGGTCTGCCACGGTTGGTCTACCTCGTTGGACGTCAGAAGAGTGAGTCTCTCCACCCGGCGCGAGCTGACCGCAGCCGCCGAGTGGCTCATGACCGGCCGCGACATTCCCGCGCGCGAGGCCGAGCGCTGCGGACTCGTGAACTGCGTCGTGCCCGATGACGAGGTCGAGTCCACCGCTCTGGACATTGCGAAACAGACCGTCGCCAACTCGCCCGACTCGGTACTGCTGCACTCCTGGGGTCTGCGGCTCGTCGAGGAGGAAATGGGCTTCGAACGACACATGGAGCGCTTCACCACGTCTGACAAGTACAAGATGGTGACGAGCGGGGAGAATTGGCGGGAGGGTATGAGCGCGTTCGCGGAGAAGAGGGCGCCGAGGTGGGTCGACTCGAAGCTCTAGCCGCAGGCGGTCGTTCGGCAGGTTGTGGCTTGTGCTAGCGCACGACATAGAGACAATGCATAGATTTTGGGCTACTCAGCCAGAACACGACAGGAACATGAACTTGTCGCGCATGATGCACGTCCCGCACCCTTGCGAACTGCAGTCGCTGTCGCGCGTGCAAGGCGTGTTCAGGCACCACATCTGCACCGGCTGGCGCACCTGGGCAGGCACCGAGGGCTTCACCTGTTCTTTACTCTCCTTGCGCTCATCCTTGCTGTCCTCCTCATCCTCACTCTCCTTTGTGGCAGGGCTCTGGTTCCTACACTCAAAGGGCACCTTGGGCCACGCCTCCTCTCCCTGTTCGCGCTTCTCGCTCCTCGCCCTCTCGATGCGCTCATGCACGTCCTCGGTCAAGTTCCTCCCACAGATCTCACCCAGGTGCCCCGTCTTCGCGAACGAGTCCCAGTGCCCGAGAGACTCGAAGTAGGCCACTGTCGCTGGCCAGGTCACGACGGCGTGCTGGATCGCGTATCCTGCACTGTCGTAGCTGGTGAGCACGCCCCAGTCGTCAAAGTGCGCGAAACCGTGTCCGTCCGTGGCGCGCTTGATCGCGGCAGAGGCAGATTCGAGGGACGAGAAGCAGCTGGAGGATGCAAGGTTCGGAGAGTAGTCTGGGGTTAGCGCAGAAGAGAGAGGCAGATTTACCGATGGGCGTCGGGTGCGCCGAGACGGCGGCCGTGGCGAGGGCAAGGAGGACAGCGGCTTTCATTGCTGGAGTTGGGGCTAGTTGGCTAGTTGGCTAGTTCGCTGAAGACTGCGGGGGTTCTTATACACCTTCGGTCAGTGAGCACTCGTTTGCGGGCAGCGTGTGTTCTTCGGGAAATACATCGCGCATGTGATCTGCCTCGCCGTCTCCATGACTACGTGTGGAATCCAATCTTGTCTCGGGCGATCTGAGAAGTGGAGAGTCATCCTGGTCAGACAGCATAGAACATAGGTCACTCAGTGTTCACCAGGATAGCAACTCAGCACCCAGGCACGCTCCCGCCGACCCCACAGAAGCATCTACTTGCTTCCTGGCGTGAGAGAGAAGCCGGCGTGCAGGTAAGGGATGTCGGAGTCAGCATCAAGATGCGTGGGAGTTGGAGGAACGAGTGACCCAGGACAAGGGAGTGCTGGAGCCAAACCTTATTTCTATCCGCTGCTGATGTCAACAGACTGCGAAGGGCTCGGTCCGAGATGCATCAGGTGACTCCGACCCTCATTCCACCACAAACGTTCATGACAGGTCACCGCAGCCGGACCTCGCCTTATCCACTCTGCCCCCAAGTGCCGAGTACGACTATCGACCCTAACTCATCTCCGAGGCCGTGTACGCGACGCGCAGTGACTCTGTGGCGGCCATGAAGGGACTGAGGCGGATTTTTTACAACTGGCTGAGGACGGGTCCCTGTGTGGCCCTGTGGAAGGGAGGGAGGGAACGCCGGAGGCCGAGATACCTCGAGCTTGCGGAAGGTGCGAAGGAGCTGCCGGATATCGTGTAGGACAGGTTTGAAATGGCGAGGGAGAAGGACGAGGCGGGGCTGGAGGCGTGGCCGGAGGAACCTTGGGCTGAGAGGCCAGAGGATCCGAATGCCAGCTTGCCGGCTCGAGTTTACTCGATTCAAGAAGAGTCTCCAGGTCAGTAGGATGCATGCATCAGTGTACCACCAGGCAACGTAGGGTCCCACATAGATACATGGCATGGTTAGAGTACATACAAGTGATGATGCGATAGATCTAAACGTCTATTCCCTAGCTCCTATCGGCGGAGGGCCTTCTGCTTCTTCGCCGCTGGCTCCTCCTCAGCGGGCGCATATCGCGCAACGCCCATCCAGTATCCGGCCCAGTACTGCGCGTTCAGCGCGTAGCCCAGCGCCGTCTCGCGGGACACAGGTGAGGCGTCCCAGTGTCCCCTCGGGGGAGGATAGGCGAGCCCGGCATCAGCGGACGGAGCCTCGGCTTGCGGGGCAGCAAGGGCAGTCTCGGGCGCCTCCCACTCCTCCTCCACGCCCTCATATCCCGGCCACTCCAGCTCGTCATACCCGCCCTCGTCCTCGCCCCGCGCATCACCCTCAGCGGCCGCCTCGCGCTGCTCTTCTTCCCCCTCCATCGCGTCGTCCACGGGTTCAGGCGACGCGGGACGGTACGTCGGGGAGGAAGCGCGATCAACCTGCGGCGTGAACGTCGACGCAGAGTACGGGTTCGGCGCCGGGGACGCTTCCGATCCGTTCGCGTACGGGTTCTTCTTCCGCTTCTTGATGCGGGTCTCCTTCTCGGGCGGTTTCGAGGCCGTGTACCATCTGGTATGTCAGTTTGAGGCTCCAAAACTCTCAGCTGTTATCTCTACTTACGACGAGTCGTACGCCGTCGCCCCCGGTAATGGCTGGCCCTTAGCCAATGCCGCGGTCGCCTTGTCGAGCCAACTGCCTGGTCCGGGGTTGTGGATCTGGTTGTCAGTTTGAGCGAGGTCGAGCTAACTCACGTGGAACTCTAGGAGGGACGCATCGTAGGCGTTGATGAGTTCGCGGTCGTCCCACGCGCCCTTGTCAAAGGACAGGACGTTGGTCATGGCCGTGTCCAGGGGTGCGATGATGTCAACTGCTGCCAGTCGAAATCTCGAAAGCACTCAGCTAGCTCTGTTGTTATCATTTTGCCTCCGTTGCCGCCGACCTCGAAGCGTCCACCACGTGGAAATACTTCCGCCGTCATGACCGCAACGCTGAAATCATCGCGACCGGGTAACAATAATGCAGCGAGCTAGCTCTCAAGCATCCATCCACAAGACACCATGCCGCCTCCCGCTACCCAGGTGTCGCGCACCGTCTTCGTCGCCAACATCCCCTACGATGTGTCCGAGGAGCAGATTGCCAGCGTCTTCTCCGAGGTCGGCCCCGTAGCCAATGTCGAGTGAGCCTACACTCCCCTTCTCATGCTAACGCCAGAATCAAGTTTGACGCGCAAACAGGAAAGAGCAAGGGATATGCCTTTGTGCAGTTTTATGGTGAGAGTAAAGGGATGGACTGCGAGCTGACGGGCAGACCAGGCGACGGCGCACAGCGCGGTGCGGAATCTGCAGGACGTGCCGATCAATGGACGGCCGGTGCGCATCGAGCTCTCAACGGACGACGGGGGGCGGCGGCGTGGCCCACCTCCGCGCGGCGGAGCAGGCGGCAGTTTTAACAGGGACATGTCGCCTTCGGTGGGAGGAATGGACATGAGCGCCTTGCCGGCGGGAAGGGAGGCGCCGCCGGGCCAGAAGGCGACGGATGCGATCAGCAAGACGCTCGCGGAGATGAACCCGGGCGAGATGCAGCGCGTCATGGCCGACATGAAGGCGCTGGTCACGGCTCAGCCGGAGCAGGCTCGCCAATTACTCGCCGACCGCCCGCAGCTCGCCTACGCCCTCTTCCAGGCTATGCTGCTGCTCAACATTGTCGACCCCTCCGTGCTTCAGCGCATCCAGCCCCTCCCCGGCCAGAACCCGGGCAACCCCACCGCTCCCGCTTGGGGAGGCGCCCCGCCTGCTGGCGGATACCCGCCCTTTCCTGCTTCTGGCGCTGCTGCGCCTCCAGCAGCGGCGCCGGCTGCAGGTGGAAACCCCCCGTATCCCCCAGCTGCGGCTGGTGGTGGCTACGGACGCCCTCCTCCGCCGCAGAACTATCCTCCTCAGCAGGGATACGGTGGCGCAGCAGGCGGATACGGCGCGCCCCCTCCCCCGCCAGCCGCTTCTGGGCCGCCGCCTCTCCCGCCTGCGACGCAGGCGGCCCTCGCCGGCCTCCCCGAGGACCAGAAGGTACGTCTAGCTTCCGCGAAGAGCTTCACAGCTAACAACCAGCAAATGCTCGTGCAGGTCCTTCAGCTCACGCAGGAGCAGATCAACGCGCTCGACCCAGCCCAGCAGGCGAGCGTCAAGCAGCTTGTAAGTTAAGGCGATGCGCTTGTAAACTGACATTCAGCGGCAGCAGTTCCTCGGCGCGTCTGCGTAATATGATTAGACTGTAGTAGACTTGGCTCTGTTCCTTGGCAATATGCAACCATGTAGCAACGTGCCTGTTCATCTGCATTAATCTACATCTGCGTACTGAATGTGCATCTAGTTAGCCGCGTCGGGGTCATCGGGGATGTCCTCGAGTTTCTGGACCTCTCCGGGCTCGTAGGGCTTGACGAGGAGCTCGGAGAACTTCTTGAGGTTGTCGCTTCCGCGGACCTCATGCGTGAGGAGCGGGAGGAGGACGATGTGGAAGTAGTCGTCGTAGAGATCGTACGCCTCCTTGAGGTACTTCTGCTGCATCTTGTAGCGGACCGAGCACTGGTCGCAGTGATCACCCTTCTTGGGGTAGAGGAGTTGGTTGACGACAATGTTGTGCGTGTCGATACCGTATTTGGTGAGTTCCTGGATCAGGCGCTCCGTCTCGTACAGCGAGAGGAACTCGGAGATGCACACGCACACGAATGTCGTCAGGTCCGCGTCCTTGAACTGCGTGTTGACCTCGGTGATCGTCTCACGCATCTGCTCGAGCTTGGCGAACATGTCCTCCTGGGCGCCGGCCTGGCCGCCGAACATGGAGCTCATCTGCGAGATCATGGGTCCGAAACGGCCAGAGAGCTGAGACAGCTTTCCGAGCGCCTTCTCGAGCACAGAAGGGAAGGAGAGGAATCGCAAAGTGTGGCCCGTCGGCGCTGTGTCGAACACGATGACGCTGAACTCCATGCTCTTCACGTGCTTCATGACCTCGGCGAAACCCATGGCCTCGTCGACTCCCGGGATAGCGAACGCGAGGTCCTGCATCATTCCGCCCATCGCACCGCCCTGGTCGCTGTTCTCGATCATCTCCTGCATCGAGCTGTTCGGGTCGATCTCCATCGCGTACAGGTTGTCGAACCCGTTCACCTTGGTTGCGTCCTTGCCGAACTTTTGGGCGAACGCGTCAGACAGGTTGTGCGCCGGGTCTGTGGACTGAGGGTTAGCTGAGCTGTCGAGGAGAGCATAGCAGAGATGCAGAGCCTGGGTCACTCACGATAAGGAGGACGCTCTCGCGGACCTTGGACAGCTGGATCGCGAGCGAGCATGACGTCGTCGTCTTTCCGACACCTCCCTTTCCACCTGGTGGTGTCAGCTTAAAATGCTACAGCGAAGCTGAGCGGCAAGGCTTATCAGCGTCCATCGAACTGCCTCGAAAGGTAGTGCGTCGGAAGCGCTGCTTGCCCGCCCCAACCTTGTACTCACCGCAGAAGATCCACTTGAGGCTCTTCTGGTCGAGGATGTTCTGGAGTGTGGGATCGAGGGGACCCTCTGAGCCGGCGTCGGACATGGTGGCTGGAGTGTAATGGATTGGGGGAGGTGTAGATGGCGTTGACGACAGCGTCGAGCAAAGATCGAGACCAGGCCAGGTGCCAGCAGTCGAAGGTGGAGGTCGGAGCATGCCCGGCCCCGCATATGCCTACTCGGTGTATCCTCGGCGAAGCCCACGGCGCGTCATCGAACCCTCTGGTAGGCACAAAGCAAGTCACGTGATGTCGTCTTTGGAAGGTCAGCCGTGGGAGACTGGACCGCAGTATGTTATCCCTGGTTTCGAGCGCGTCTTCTGAGTTCTGACCGAGTCAACTACCAAGTCCCTCCGACCCCGAAGCGACGTGATACCCGCGGCGTGCACTCGCTCCATTGATCAGCCGGTCCTCGGGCTCAGTGGCTGTCGGCTGCGCGCTGCTTCACATACTTGCGCTGTGAAGTCGCTCCACTGGGTGGAAACACTCGCCTATCTCGATAGCCTGATCAGCGCCAAGCGACCCAGCCGACGTTAGCTCCGGCGTTCTCCTTCACCTGCGCGCACACCCTCCGTTCTGCGATACACGCCTGGGGTTGATCGTAGAAACGTGTTTGATGACACGGAACTTGTCCGATGTCAATACTTCATGGGGTAGAATAACGCTGCGTCAGCGATATGCTGTGCCCCTCATTGGTGATTCCCGATTCCTAGCTACGGACCCAGCCGAGTACCTCTTCGGCCATGAAGTCGGGCTTAGTGGTGTCCACGCTCCCATGCCCCGTTGCGCGCTGCGAGATCCAGAACTGATCGAGGTGCATACCGCTCTCCGGTCATTTGGGTGGCGAGTGTTGCGTGATTGGCTGGTGGAGTCGGACCGGCTAAGATACGGATGGGGCTGTGCAGATTCAGCATTCAGCAGCGGTCGAGATACGGCTTCTACGGCGTACACGGGACCTGAGCTGGCCGGCTCATATAGGTGATGGGAGCAGGTCATGCGCGTCGCACGGGGAAGATTCTGAATGCATGAGAGCAAAGTGGTCGCGTGAGCAGCAGCCTGGCACTGAGTCTGGGGCTATGACGAAATGGCTCTGCCAGGGCACAAACGGGCACGGCGCCCTGGGTGGCAACCGGACACCCACGCATGGCCAACCAGCAACCGAGACCACATGGCATGCTGAAGCACCCGACAGCCGTACACCGATCTCCATGACTTTGCCTTGGCTACCTCCTTGCTGTTGTTGCTTACTTCGGCGACACCATCCTTTCAACTTTCCTCTCCACCATACAATCCGGTCACTTTACGTCCATCAGCTCACCACTTTGCCCATCATTCCACTCCGACCAGTCCCCCGCGCCGCCCCGCACACGCTCGCCGCCATCTGACAACCTCTCCCGCGACTTCATCGGCGTTTGGTGGCGACATCCGACATGGCCCCTCCCTCTCTCCAGGCCAGGGCACGCCGACCGCAGCGGCCGGGCCGACTGCTCGCCGCTGTCGCTGTCGGTGTGACTCTTCTGTTGACAGCATCTCTCTCACGATCACACGATGAGCGCGTCGCGCGCCTCGCGAAGCGCTTCGTCGAGGGGTCAACGGACGAGAAGAATGTCGGTACTCTGTTTGGGATCGATTACGACGATCTGTACGCGCACACCCCGCCGGCGCTCCAACCGGTGTTTGTCGTGTTCCTCTGCCTCATCTTACTGGTACTATTCTGCAGCATCTCGATCACGGCGAGCGACTTCTTCTGTCCGAATCTGGCGACGATCGCGGCGTATCTTGGGCTGAGCGAGACGACTGCGGGCGTGACGCTGCTCGCATTCGGCAACGGGTCGCCCGACGTCTTCTCCACCTTTGCCTCGGTCAAGAGCGGCACGTTCGGCCTCGCCATCGGCGAGCTCATCGGCGCCGCGAGCTTCATCACATCCATCGTCGTCGGCAGCATCGCCCTCGTGCAGCCGTTCCACGTCCCGCGGCACGCCTTCGTCCGTGACAGCCTATTCTTCATCTGCGCCGTCATCCTGTTAATGGTTGTGCTCGCCGACGGCAAACTGACGCTGCGCGAGAGCGGCTCCATGGTCCTGCTTTACATCTTCTACGTTGCCGTCGTCGTCATGGGTAACTGGTACTTGTCGCGCAAGCGCCGCGAGATGGACTACGCCGAGCTTGGCTGGAAGCGCCCCGACGAGGAGCAGGAGGTCGAGACGATCGACGCCGACCCGCAGCTCGTTCCGCAGCCGACGCCGTCCGCCATGTCCTCCCGTCGTGGCAGCGCGAGCCGGCGCGACGACGATGACGACGTTGAGGACACGCCGGCGCGCGCCAACTTCTCGCTCCTCGGTGCCGTCGAGTTCCGCGACGTTGTCAACTCGCTCCGCCGTGAGATGAACACGCCGACCGGATCGCCACTTTCGTCCCGCCCCAACTCGCCTATCAGCCCTTGGGACGGCGAAGAGCCCAGTTACTTCCATCACCACCATCACCACAGGCACCGCCGCACGAGCGGTAGCATCGCTCTCGAGCAGACCCTCGTCCGCCGCGTCTCGGGTAGAAACCGTAGTGGGTCGCTTCACCCGAACTGGACAACGCGCCGCGCTGGATCAGGCGACGAGACCGCCGCTAGCGCTCCTTCCCATGCCCTCCTCGAGTCTGTTCCCGGATCGCCGAGCCAGCCCGAGTCTCTGCCCCTCTCGTCCCTTCAGCCCTCCGGCGGCCCCGCGAAGCGCTCCTCGAACCTGTCGCGCACGTCGCTCCCGGCCCTCAAGATCCCGGCCCGCAGCCCTGCCCTCCCAGCTGTCGACATCACGAGCCCCAGCGATCCAAATGATGGCGCGACCAGCAGCGGCGTCATGAGCAGTGGCCGCAGTACCGGCCCCTCCCCTCGGCTGGATGGAGGCGCTCCGTCCCCGATCCCGCGCCTGGACCTGGTCACACCGGAAGGCGAGACCGAGCCGATTCCTCTTACTAGGACGACGACGTTCGGCTCGATCGTCGAGGCGGGTCGGGCAGCGAACGACTGGATGCGCGCCGTGCTGTGCATCCTGTTCCCGTCTTTGCAGCACTTCCGCGAGAAGTCGTTACTCGGCAAGGGGCTCGCAATGCTCAGCACGCCGGCCATTTTCTTGCTGACCATCACGCTGCCGGTCGTCGACGACGGACGCATGGATGAGGGGGGCATTGCACTCCCCGATGACGATGAGCCGCTTCCCCGCCACAACGACGAGGAGGAGGAGGTCGAACACATGTACGAACAGGGCGTGGCTGTCTCCCTGGCCAATGTGCGGCGCCACTCACAGGCGCCCTCCGAGTGCCCCTCGGAGTGCGAGAGCGAGTGCTCCGAGCTGTCGCTCGTGCAGTTCACGCCCGCGCTCGCGGCAGCGCAGTGCATCTGCGGCCCGCTCGTGTGCGCCTACCTTGTCTTTCAGGAGGAGCCGTACCTCACCTGGGTTCTGCTGGGCTGCGGGCTGGGTGGCGGAGTCTGCGCTGTAATCACGTACATCTGCTCGACAGACGGACACACGCAGCCGTGGCGATTGGTGCGGTGCGTCGCCGGCTTTGCGTGCAGCACGGTGTGGATAGCTTCGATTGCCGACGAAGTCGTTGCCGTGCTCCGCACGTTCGGCGAGATCTTCGGCCTGTCTGACGCCATTATCGGCCTCACCATCTTCGCCGTGGGCAACTCTCTTGCCGACCTGGTCGCGAACGTGACCATTGCTCAGTTTGCGCCGAACATGGCCTACGCGGCTTGTTTCGGCGGACCCATGCTGAACCTCCTCCTCGGAGTCGGAGGAAGTGGCAGCTATTGGATCCTGAGGAGCAGGGAGCATGCCCCCGTTCGCATTCACTTCAGCCCGACGCTGTGGGTCTCTGCTGTTGGTCTCATTGCCATTCTCGTCACGACCGCGGTCGTCGTGCCCCTGAACAAGTACAGGATCGACAAGAAGTGGGCCGCGGTCCTGCTCGTCGCGTACGCGAGTCTCATGACATTAAACGTCATTGTCGAGATCAAGACGGGCAAGTGAGCGGAGAGTGAAGGGTTTGCATAGGGGGAGTAGTAAGCGCAGAGGCGCAGAGGAGAGAAGCGAAGGGCTTTGTCTCGCTTCATGAAGAGACATCCCGCAATCATAGAGTTTCCGGTCTCCAGTCCATTTGTCTTTCAGTAGTATACTCGGCAGCAAGCAGTATATCTCGCAGCAAGGTCTATACATGTAACATCTAGTAGTTTACGCTACATGTTTACGTCTTCCTTCAACACTCACATCAGTCTCATATCAGTCTCAGACTGGATTACTCGTGAGGCTAGGAACGGACCGTCGGACGCACCAAGTATGATGGCTGGCGATGGTTGCGGGGCCCGACAAGGCAGTGCGTCGATCGCTAAGGAGGGAGGCTACGGTAGGTGGCCAATTACGTAACGACCTCCACGCGCCACTCGCGTCACATTCGGGCACATGTGCGACTTCGAGCCTCCAGCTCTTGGCAGCCGCCGACGCCATCATTCGCTACGTCTTTCGCTCGTCTGTCAGTCGTTCGTTGCTGGCCCACCCTCGCCCTACACAAACATTCGCTCGCATAGCCTCTGTGTGCGGCATTATCTGTGTCCACTCATTGCATCTCACGCACTCGTCTGACGTCAAGCCCAAGCTCGATTGCCGTGATCGACGCCTTCCCCGGACCCGGAACGTCTGACGCAGCGACTATAAACTCCTTTGTCCTCAACTCTTCACTCTTCACTCAACTCATTGAGTGCTTCGGCTTCTTACTCGCCACCATGGCCCGCCCCCGCCGCGACACGCTCTCGGTCGACGTGCCGCCTATCCCGCTCGTCCCCACTGCTTCCCCGCCCCTGCCTTCGAGCTCAGCCTCTCCTCTGTCGCCTTCCTCCCCTTCCCTCTCCCCGCTCAACCCTCCTTCGCCCGTGATCACAGCCACGCCAGCGCCGGACGCGAACTGCTCCCCATCTCCTCGCGGGCACTCGCGCACTGACTCGCTCGCAGCGAGCTTAGCCTCGCACGCGACAGCCGCTCAACCTCGCTGAGCTCGCTGCACTCGCGCTCCTCCCGCCCCGGATCCATCTCTCTGCCGCCGACACCGACGCTGATCCCCGACGCGGCTGCACGGGAGTTTGCGACGAACTCTTTGGCTCTCATCCTGCCCCATCCCTCCCTCTTCCTGCCCGAGGCCCTCGCCCTGCTCCGCAGGCACTTCGAGCGCTTCGGGGGGCTGACGCACTTTGCGCCGATCCGCGCCATGGGCCGTGTGATTCTCGTGTTCGACTCTGTCGACGCGGCGCGCAAGGTTAAGGAGGCGGACGACTTCCTCAAGCTCGATGTCGATGCGACCCCGAACCCTGTCGAGGGCACTGCGGACAGTGGAGGATACTTCGACCGCACCAAGAAGGGGTGAGTATGGGTCGGAGTCGAGGGCTACAGGCCTGAGACTCGTAGCAGCTACTCTCAGCTGCCCTCTCGGTGACTCGTAGCTGACATCAGCCTGACTCTCCGCCTGTATGCGTTACCGCCACAGAAGCCCTCGGAGCCAGCCCATCTCCAGGTGCCAGAGCATGAGCGGAACTTCCTAATCTCGCCCCCCGGTTCGCCTCCGGAAGGCTGGGAGCCGATCTCAGAGGACGGGCCGAACCAGACGCCTTTGGCCGACGACCTGCGCCGTGCGCTCGAGGCGCTGCAGTTCGCCGGCTCCGGACCGAACGTGATTCTGGACGAGGGCGGCGTCACCGTCAGTGTGGAGGACACGGATGCGATCGAGAAACCGCGCTGGGACGCCGAGAGGGAGTGGGGAGACGAAGAGCCCGAGGCGCCCCCGGGCATCTGGGACGCGCCCGGCCAGACCCCGGCCGGCAAGGTCCGCATCGTCCCGACTGCGATGCCGCCTAGGGAGTAGTTGTAGATGAACACACGGATACGACACGATGTATGGACACGCAATAGATACGCCCTGATTTCTGTGAACGAATGGCCAACGTGAGGAAGGGGGAAGTTAGCGCTCATCGGCGTGAACGCTTGCAAGCCGAGGAAAATAACGACCTGCATTGGGCGAGACCGTTACTCCGCCATGCTTGGGCAAGAGCTGCTCGGAAGGAAAGGTGATTGCTTGCATGAATGAATGGCCATCGTAGAACTGACCGGTAACAAGTCTAGACGGGTTTAGATGTAGGTGTAGGGCGGGTGGTGAAGGCGGCGAGGAGCAGCCCGAAGTCGGCGAGGGTTGGACCAGAGGGCATCAACGATCTACCGGCCGACCGTACGTCGCTCCGGACGCCTAAAGCACCTCAATGCGGAGAGCATGCAAAGGGTAGAGCGTGCATAGGACAGAGAATACAGAGGGCGGTGCGCTGCCTGTCGGCGTGAAGCTCATGGACATCTGACTGTTGCTTCGGTGCGCAGCTCGTTCCTTCTGTGCCTAGGCGGCCAGCCATGTGTCGGTCGGTGCCCGTGGAGCTATTCCTGTCCGTCAACCTCTTATCAGTATTCAGACCAAGTTGACACAGCGGGGACAGTTGAGCTGACTGGCAACTGTGACTTGACGTTGCTGCTGGCACTAGTCAGAGAGGGGAGAGCCAGGTGAGGTTCGCCGGCACCGGACGTTCGGAAGGGTTGATGGCGGGCATTACCCCCGACTGGCGATGCCAGGTTCCGGTGGACGGTCGCAACCAGCAGCGATGCGTACGTTCTCTCTGCAGTCTTGTCGTTTCCAGGATGGAGTCATCGCTCTCGGCACGACGCTAGGCCTGGTGCATGTTACCGAGCGATGCACATGGTGTTGTCTCCTGGCTGTACCAAAGACCCCTGCAGGAGGTTGTCTGAGTGCATTGGACGAGTTTCGAGAGGTTAGAGCGAAGGGAAGCCAGCTTGCATGAAGCGAGGTGTTCTTGCACGCTGTCGATAGTTAGACCGACGCCCGCCTTCTGGTCAGATCGGAATAAGGGTGATTCCGGGTCAGCACGCACACTCGTGAAAGTGGTCGCAAGGGACATGAGCGATGCAGTAAGTATCGAGGACGGGGAGTAAACATAGGCCGAAAGCAGTCCGGTCGCAAAAATGGCGGTCGTCAGCTGACCGCCGTTCCCAGCAACGTGCTTCTTGTGCTCCAGAAAACGACGCACTTTATAGCCTTCGATCAGGTCTTGCAGCCTGTCCCGCATCGCCCGTTCCAGTCCGTGGCTAGGCAGCTGTAAGCATAACAAGCGGGCGTCGTCGTCTTCTCCGCCGTTGCCGTCGTACATCTCATCTGTCCCCGCTGGGTGCGTCGATCGCCGCTCCGTCGTCGTCGTAGGAGTTCGCATACATACCGTAAGCACGCTCTCTCGGACTGGGCCGTGGCCATCAGCCGCTGCCTCACGCAAGCAACAGGCCAGGTCACGCCCCTGCCTGCCCGCATCAGATGTCAACACCTGCGAGTCAGCTGGTACGCCATAAGCTTTGTTCATTCCTCGTCCGGGCCGTTGCCTTCTCATTCGTGCCCATCAGGACAGGACCGGCCTGCCCGGTATCCCACTCCTGTTCGCACTCTGTCGAGCCGTGGGTTGAACCCTGCTCAGGCTTGAGCACGAGCCCGGCTAGCCCGGCGGCGTACTCCCTGCGCACCAGCGGCCGTACACGGGACGCCACCGGCTGGCCACCGACTGCGGTTGGATGGCCGGCACTCGGCGCTGAGCGATAACCTTAAAAGCCTAACTCAAACAACTCAAAAAGGCGCCAGGCTGGGCGGCGGCGCGGCAGGCGCGACGATACGGTGCGACGCCGCCGCGACACCTAGATCGTGCATCATGCAACGGGCGTGCAGCGAGTCCTGTGCGAGTCCTGTGCGTGCTCGGACGTGCATGCCTAGATCGTGGGATCGTGGCGGCAGCGCGGCAGCTTGTCCATTGGGCATCGGGCACGTTTCACGGCCACTGATGCAGGATGATGCAGGATCTATCCAGGACCTTGCAGGAGCGTTATGCACTGATCCTAGGGCGAGGAGAGGTCAGTGCACGCCGGCACCGGAGCGCACCGCCTCCGCTTTCCTGCTCTCCTGTTCTCGCACCGACGGACATTCCAAAGGGCGATCACCGTTCTATCTTTGATTCTAGGTGTTGAATAGGGCTCGCAGGGAACAGAATAGAGGGGCTTGGGCAGTGCATCACCGTCATTCTGTGCAGCAGGAGCCAGCATGGCAGCGTTTGGGCAGGACACCGCAGGAACACTGTTTACGTCACTCGATTCTCTTATCGCTATGCGAATTTTCGGTTTTCGTCGTCGTTTTCACTGGGCTGAGTCCCTGGCACGCTTGCCTGGCTCCTTACCCCCTGCGCGGACCCCTGCAGACGCCCTGCGCCCTGCACTGCTGACCGAGGAGTGCAGGGCTGCTCGCGCGAACCTGCTTTCGCAATATCCCAAACTCCAGCCTGCGCTCTCACCCAGCCTCGGCTCGACGACAGAGTCGGACTGCGTTAGCCATCAAGCATATTCCCAGACAACAACAGGCTGTAAGCCATTGCGATCGCCAGTCGCGCGCTGCGCTATGCGGAGGATCACGCCGGCCGAACCCAGCGGCGCCCGCTGTTGAAAGCTGCGGGGCGGCGATGTAGCAAGGCGCAGCTCAGCGTGAGCAGGGCTCAGCGAGCGCCCAGCGGCCATAGCGCCGTCGCTGCCGGCACGGCCTTTCTCGTAACCATACCTCACCCCCCAGAACTTGCTGCTCTTGGGTTCAGGTGCCCAGATACGCCCAGCGACCCCAGCCGCCGCGGTGTTGATGTCGCTCACCTGTGCCCCCTCAGCCTTTGCGACGGAAAACACTGGGAGACGTCCTGGCACCCCCACCAGGGTTCGTCCTGGGCGTCCTGGGCCCGTCCTGGGCCCAGGATTCAGGAGCCAAAAGCGACTCCTGGCCGAAGGGCTACAAGCAAAGGGCACCGTACGCAGACAATCAGCGGCGTTGCTTTCGTCAGTGTTCCAGGCAGAACCAAGCGCAAGCCGCAGCGCTTCCGAGCGACACTCCCAGCCCACAGCAACGGTCCGTGACCTGCCGTGACCGCGAGCACGCCTGGGAATCTGGATAAGATCTCTGCGACCTCGGGCGATATATAGCAAGAGCATAGGCAGACGTACCCCCTCGTACCTCTTCACTGTATAGACTTTTACACTGCAGATACCTGCATTGCGAATCGCTGATACACGACGCATACCGACTCGACTGACACCGACCGACACACCCTCATTCCGAACACTTTGAACACCACTTCATACTTCGAACTCTTTCCAGGCTCTGAAACTGCCGACGACGCTCAGAGCTCAATCGCACTTCTTTCGTCCTCAGCCTCTTCCTTATCATACACGATGTTCGCCTCCCTTCTCGCCCTCTTCCTCTTCGCCCTCGCCCTCCCGACACATGCCGAGACGCTGCAGTGGACCGGCGGAGGCAAGACTGGCGGCTACCTTGGCGTGCTCCACCACGGCATCCGTGGTGTTTCCCGGAACGGTGACACCGTTTGGATGTGAGTGTCTCATCCGCCCTCGCTACGACTGGAAGGCGGGGCAGATGGTGTCTGACTCTTCGAGTGACATGCTGACGATCAGGACTGGCGACTACAACCGCTACGTGAGCCGCTACGTCGCCCTCGACTGGACGGTCGGCCGCGACGAGCCGGGCCAGATTAAGATGGACGGGTACGGCAGTCTCTGCCTTGATGCTGGCGACAGTAAGTCTTGCCTGGTCTCTCTACTAGACCACATCGCTGACAACCAGAGCCGAAAGCGGGAGAGACAGTGCAGGTGTGGGAGTGCACTTCATCCCGGGCGGCGGCGCAGACGTGGGTCTTCGCCGAGAACCAACTGCGCGTCGCCGACACCCAGCTCTGCGTCGAGGTGCGCGACGGGGAGAACACGACCGGAGAAGCCCACGAGGGCAACATTCGCCTGGCGGAGTGCAAGAGCAGCCGCTTCGGGCAGTGGTGGCGCCTCAAGGACCCGTCGCGCAGCTTCACCGTCCAGGGCCCGCTGTGGGTGTAATCGCCTCAGGCAGTCCGCGGACGGGGCGGCGCCACCGGCGTGGCGTTCGGAGACCCTCGACGGACGCCGATGACTACTCGCACAGCATACAGTACGGCGCATACGGACATCCTACACATAGCATAGAACACTGCCGACCGCCGTTGCTGCTTCGACCTTTTTGCGGCGACCCCGAAATCACCAAATGGACGATAGGGCCAGTATCTTACGCAGCCCGGCCTTTGCTGTACGCAGGGCATAATTGATTCTATTCCTGTACATTCTGTTGTAACTATACCTTACACTATGTCACTGCATATCCCCAACACTCCCTGCTCGCATACTCGCATCCCCCTGGCGACGCATGCAGAAGTGTGGGAAATCGCAGCGAAACGAAAATCGAGGCACAGCAGACGGGTGCTAGATCGGAATAAGGAAGTCATGCATCTTTCGGACCCGAGCGAAGGCGGCGCACGACGCTGGAATGTGAGCCCAAACGTGCCTGGTGGACCTGGCCGCGGACGAGACTGGGGTTGTCGCCACCCTGAGGAGAGTCGAAATTCACGAGTCACATCACGCGAGGAACGCGAGGTTGGGCATACTACTGCCGTTCCTCCGAGCAAGAGACGAGGAAGCTCCGAGGTCTGGGCGGCTTGGAACATTCAGAGAGTTAGGTTCCGGCATCGCTGAAGTTTAAACCGAGAGCCGGGTGATCAGGCGGAGGGCTTAAGATGGACGGAGAGATGAGGCGAAATGGCGGACAAATTCGAGAAATGCGTGAAAACTCTGAGCTGGCACGGCGTCGACGAGAGAGGTGCACAGTTACCTTACGGCCTAGTAGAGCTTCAGGCACCACAGTGTAAACTGGTAGAGCTGCTGTTGGGCACCTTACCGCTTTTGACACGGTTGTGGCACGCGGCGAGGCGGCGCAGGGTGGCCCACTTGACATGGCGGTCAGCCGTCAGCGCTCTCTCGGAGTGGAGAGTGTGATGCACAAGTTGATCACGCTCGGGCTGCATACCTGCGTCCAATGTACTGTCTATCCGACCTTCAAATGACGGACAGTGGCTGAAATGCTTTGAAGGACTGTTGGTGCAAACAAAGCCGCCTTCTCCTTTTGTCCGTATCACAGCCTCGCCACATGCTGGTCAACAGGCAATCAATGCCCGTCGTTCATCACGCTTTCGCACTGTGGCACCAGCATCATGCATGGTGCTCGCTGTATACTATACTGCGTAGCATTCGGTGCACACTGATGCACAGTGCACAGTCGCGTTTAGCAAATGTGCATCACACACGAGCGGCGACTCGCAACGAAGCATAGGGGAGCCGCTCATTCTCTCTCCCAATTCTTCTTCACCTCACAACTCGACTACTCGACAACATGGGCAAGCATTGGAAAGTCGTCTGCAAGATGTGGGTTACCGACGCTATGGTCAGGCAAGAGACTGCCGACCGGCGCATCGAGCGCTGGCGAGAGCACGTCCCCAACGACGGCTCTGCACGCCCCCCCTCGACACCGCCGTCCCGTTACCCCTCAGTCGCTGAGGGCAGTACCGCCAACTCCACTGCAGAGGCTGAAGATTCCTCGGCAGGCGCTGCTGTATCCGCTCCCATCACCGACAACGCCCTCGCGACATTCCCCAACGCCATAAACCCTGCACCGGTGGGGGTCCGTCACAACTGCCATATTTCTGACGTTAGTCGGACGGAGGTGGACGCCACAAGTGTTGCTGGCAGCACCCACGACAACAGTCGTGAACTGGTCGAGCTCCAGACTGCCGAGTCGTGTACTGTTCAGCGCATTCCTACTGGCCAGCCAGCTCGTGCTGTTGTCGTCAGCAACAGCTCCGAGAGCGGCGCCAACAACGGTAACGACCGTGCCACCGGCCAAGCTCCCGCTACCCCTGAGCGTCCTCCCGGTCGCGCTTACCCGGTGCCTCCGGCCCGCCGTCTCCGCCGTAAGCCTCGTGAGGGCCTGGCTACTGCAGCTCCGGACGTCACCATTGGCACCGACGGTTCGAAGATCGCCTCCGCCCCTCCGAGCAGTTCCGCCAACACCCAGGATGTCATTGCTGGAGCGGCCCCTGCCCTCTCAATCCTGCAGAATGCGACGTTTGTGCGCAGTCCCGGCAGCTTCCGTGGCCCCGGTACCCCCGGCCACCTGTTGCTGCCTGCCAGTCCACCCGCGCGCCCTCCTCGCTCTCCGAAACGGCGGCTCCGGCCCCGACGACAGCCTCACGCGCCGCTGCGTATCGTCACGGACCTCCCCATCGAGACTCGCTCTTCCAGCTCTGGAAGCCACAAGCGCCGGGCATCCGACGAGTCGGAGAGTAAGGAGTCTAAGCGCAGCCGCTCCTCTAAATAGCGAATACTTCGAGTAGTTCAAGATTGCATCTCGACGGCAGGTCCGCCAATGCCTTGAATGGCTGTACCGAGGGGCCTGTAAAAGAAGAAGAAGATGAGAATCCGAAGAGACGAGAATATCGATCAGTATCGGAAAGGGAATGGATAGTCATGAACTCTCCCGTGTATCCGAGAACATTTCCAGCTTACAAACAACGACATCCTCCCACGGCTCAAAACTCCGGAAGGTTCAACCAGTGACTAGACAGAGCGGCAGTACTTCTCCGAGGCATTCTCAAACGCATTGTCACCGGCGATATCGACACCAGTACAGTAGGTATAGTCGGTTGCAGCGGCAGCAAGGCAGGCTGTGCGCTTGATACCAGCGCTATACGCTATACGCTGCGGTGCACACGTTCTTCATGGAGGTGTGGAAGGAGGTGTCGCATGACGCCTTGGCGCGGCTGCAGGTACCGTAGCAGACGTCGTGCGCGTTGCAGCACGAGTGGAACTTGTACTCGGGGACAAAGCTGCAGCCGTTGGTCGAGGGCGTGAGGCCCCGCGACACCGCCGTCTTGCCCGAGGGACAGCGCGCAGGGTTGCCGCGCGGGGCGAATGTTCCTTGCTACGTGCTTGGGTTCTGAACGTGCCCATGACGCCTCAGCGAGACGCCAGACCTCTGCCACTTGGTCGCAAGTAGCAGCCGAGTAGCGGAGCGACGACTCGATTGCTCACAGCGTACCAGTGGATCTCGACCGAGCAGCACTTGATGCAAAGCAGCTCAAGATCAGGCGAAACAGAACTTGACCAGGGCCCCCCTTCTGTCCAACTCTAGCACCTCCTGCACAGAAGCACATGGACGGCCGCTTCCGCAAACGGCCCATTCTGTCAGGTTGAAGAGCTCCGATGTATGATGAAGGAGAAGTGTTCCGACGGTAGACGCGGCGAATGGTCGTGCCGAGCTCGCAGCCCAGTGTCCGACAATTGCTGTCTCAATCTTCAGTCCAGCACGCTGGTCACCAGTGCCCACTCCTCCTCTGCGACTTGGTGCCTCCACTCGTCTAGCGTCACGACGGTCAGGTCGGGTGCGCGGTCGCGCCTTGTTGTTGCGTTGACAATATTCGACAATCGATCAGTGAGCATGTCGCTCCATGAGCCTTCAAGACCACTATCGTCCCAGGTTTCGAGACCGGCGATGGTAAGCGTGCCGAGGTTCGCCGCGCTGACGGCGAGTGTGTCGAGAAGCGGAGCGTGGCTGGTGCCCTTGCCGGTGAGCCACTTCGTGCTGGGCTCCCCAGGCGGCGGCAGGAGACAAATGACAAATTCGCGTCTTGGAAACAATGAGTCGTAAAACACACTGCAAATCGGAGCGTAAATGCTGGGGTCGGCCCTGAGGACGAACACGATACGGTGGGCGCGGCAGCCGACGACGTCCTGATATCGGAGCCGGTACGGGTGATTGACCTGTCGCGACCAGGAGTTGCGGATTGGGTGTACTGCCGTCTGACCTGCTCGAAGAATCGGCATCGAGCCCATGCAGTGCGACTGTGACGGAAAGTCGAGCACGACCCACCGCACTCCCGGCAGCTCCAGCAGCGCCTCCTCCGCCGTGGTGCGCGGGTACCCGTCCTGGCCCGACCAGGACTGGAGCTGAACAACGCGGGTCTTTGACAGGCTCGAGAGCGTCAGCAGCCTTCCGGCTCCAGGCAGCAGACGCGGCTCCCTCTCGCCCAAGTAGTGCGGCAGTACGACGTGGTAGGCCAATCGCTGGTCGAGCCGGTCGCGCACTCCTCGGGACACCAGGCGCAGCGTCGGGATCGCTTCGGCGGGCGCGAGATCAAGAATCTCCTCGACGATGTGCGGGTACGCCGCAAAGTCGAGCCAGCACATCAGAGTGCGCGCCGGTCATGCGTGTGGTGGATTGTGCGATGCCCAGACACACCGCCAGGACGTCATGATGATGGAGCTCGCACGGGCACCTGGTGAACTCCGCGTATTGAAAGTGACTGATTTCTCTCAATTCTCAATGTTCGAACCATCGTAGATCTGTGCCACCAGATGCGTGTGAATATTCAATAGTGTACCTCAGCTAGTACGCAACTGTACACTATACCCCGATTGCGGCAGAGCTCATTTCTGCAGATTTGATGTCAGCTACTGTTATTCATATAACATATGATCTTTTCAAAAACCATGGTCTGATCGTATAACGGTTAGTACACAAGATTCTGACTCCTTCTGGCTGTCGTTCTTGTAATCTGGGTTCGATTCCCAGTCGGACCTTTCCTTTTGGCTCATAATGTACTGGAATGAGAGATGCGACCGCGTCTTTTTGGATGCGTACAGATCTTACCCAAGCCTTAGCCATTGCCTGCGTGAGTGGAGGTCAGAGCACCAAGCGACCCTGACCTTGCCCCGGCACTCGCTCCTCGTCGTTCTGACACCAGCGACGTAGCTCAGATGGAAGAGCGTTGGGCTCATATGAGACCACCCAAAGGGCAGAAGATCGAAACTTCTCGTCGCTAACGATTTTTGTCTACTCTCAGACGTCTGATGTGTAGAGCGCCGTCGGATTATGCTAGTCACACGAGAAGGCCGTGGTTGAGGAGATGGTGGCCAGCCGCTCGTCGCTCCTCTCCGGGTCAGTCAGCTTCGCCGAATCTCTTCGGGCACATCGTCCCGAGTGCAGGTTCGGTAGCAGAGCTTGGTGAGCCAGTCGAGCTCGCTGGGAGGGTCGGAATTATCTGGTGGCGGGCCACGGTAGATAATTGCGTGGGGTGGAGGGTCTGGGTAAACGAACAAAGCCATCGAGATAGCTCCTGGTGCGGTGATCTGATGATGACGAAGTGAAAAGTGCTCCAGATGGCTAGAAGCGCTGACTGCAAGGCCGCGTACGTTTAGAACAAGTGGCGGAACAAAACTTCTCCATCCAAGATCACATCTGTTTGATGCTCTACACGAGGCGTGCGGGTCGACGAGATCCTCTGGCCACCGATCGCACTCACATCTCAGCAGGTCCATAAGACCCTGTCTCGGCATGCACAATTCTTGAAGAAGGACGGAGTTATGGGTGTTAGAGGCTGACTTTGGAAGTGAGAAGGTTGTATTTCGCGGTGGTGGTGATGCCACACAGGTCATCCGGTCTCGATGCGGTAGAGTTGGTCAGGACCGACGCGGGACGGGCTGGTCACTGTGTGCCGTACGCCGGACCATGCAACACCCTCTCTCCCTGATCTTCTGTCCGATTGCTCTATGTGCATGCTCCAATCTTGCGCCTGGGCAAGCTGTAGTCACGCACTGGCGCCAGCCCTGTGGCCTGCAATCTGTTCGCAAGTCCGTGCCCGGAGTTTCGATGCCATGTCTGCGCACTCCTATCGGCTAGCATACTTTAGGTACGTCGAGCGTTGCTTCCAATGGCTGCTCCCACACCGTAGGTCCCTCTCCGGTGCACACACCAAGGTGTGGTGGCTCAGTTCTTGTCATGGCGGACGGACGAGTATCCGCATCGCTGCGCCGGAGCGCACATATCTTCTTCAAAATAGTACTGTGGGCTGCACCTGCAACTCGGCTGGTCACTTGAACATGGGCGTGTCTGACGGGACTGGAAGTAAGAGTGCCGGCGGAGTTGTGACCCACGCGCTGTCACACTGATTGCACTTCGCGTCTTCACCTGAGTCAGGCTAAGCACCGCCGGAGGGGAGGGGCTTGCTCTCAGACACCGACAGTGAATCACTACGAGTGATCTTGCTCCGAGCCCTCCTCTATCAGCCCTGCATAGAGACCAACCGGAAGAGCGAAAGAGATGGATCCTCCGATGCCGTTCTAGGTCTATCGCGAGTCCGCGGAAGTGGAGCGTTCAACAAGCAGTATGTAGCATGCAGTTAAGGGCGTTCCATCTGCATTCACACAGATAAGTACCCTCCAGTCACGCCACGTCCTGCGTCAGTGCGGCGGCTGTGATCGTGACCCTGTTTGATTGGCGACTCTTCTGAAGAACGTGGAGCGCGATCAGCTTTCGCTGACAACGGACATTTGTCCTCAACTTGAGTCTCTGGATCCGTATCATTTGCCATTTAGTCGACGGTAACAGTACGTCTTTGGCGCAGCATCCTTTCCAAATAACCAAGTCAATCTCTATTGAGATCTACGGTTATCAAGCTCTTGAGACTGTTCTTGAAGGCATTCACGACTGGTATCTCTGCGGGTTGCCAAGTGCTGCAAGGCAGGATGTGTGTAATTTGCGATCCGACGCCGTTGAAAGTCTTGCAGGCATGTCCAGTGTACAACAGCACACCCCTAAGCGCGCGAGCTCGCTACGGCGGCCCATTAGTGATTAGTATTGATCTTCATCATTGTGCGACGAAGCGGCATTAGTATAAGCGATTAGCGGAAGCAAATAAATTAGATCGTGCCTGGCAAATTTTTGCGTTTTTTCGGCTCACGAGACTCTTCGACATCTGCCACTTCAAAGTGTTCTGCACAAATACATCCACAAGATTCATACTCCTCTATGAACAAGTGGTAAACCTCGCGACGGGGAAGGTCTAGTTCTTGATCTTGAGCTGACCGCTGTTTACGTAAGCATAGATACTCAGGGACAGAAGGATCGCCACCGATCGTCGTTCCGTGGCAGATTTCAACAACACTTACAGGAACTGAGCCTTCTCCTCGAGCGACTCTGTGACAAGTTAGCAAAGTCATTTTCAGCGCATTTGAAGCGCTGTAACGCCAAAACTTACGCCACTGAGTGTGACCCAGCTGCGACGAGGTGTCGATGAACTTGAGGGTGATCTCCTCGAGGTGGCTGCGCGAGGTGTGGACACGGAGGGCCTTGCGGAGGGTGATGACACGCTTCTTGACACCGGGGATAGAGCCCTTGAGCATGACAAAGTCGTTGCGGATAAGGGGGTAGTGGGACCAGCCGCCGACGGGGTTGATCGACTTCTTGGTGAGGTCGAACTCAGTGGAGCCGGAGCCCTCGTTGGTGCCGTTGTCGATGCGGTAGATCTTGTGGTTGATCGTGGTACGGCGGTGGTAACCGTCCTGACCGGAACGGGCAACCGAGAACATGACCTTGGAAGGGTGCCAAGCACCGATACAGGCGACCTTGCGGAGACCACGGTGGGTCTTGCGGGGAAGCTTGGTGACACCCCAACGAGAGATGACACCGGAGTAACCGTGACCCTTGGTGACGGCGATAACGTCGATGCACTCGTTCTGCTCGAAGACGGACTTGACGTCAAAGGTCTTCTCGAAGTTGGCCTTGGCGAACTCGACCTTGTCGGCGATGGAGCCGCCGTTGACCTGGATCTCGGAGAGGTGGGCCTTCTTCTGGGCAAGACCGGTCTGCGAGAGCTGGGTGTGGGCGAGGACGCGAACGACGGTGGCGTACTTCTTGATACGCTCAAGCTCGCGAGCAACGGAGGCGCCGTTGTTCTCGGAGTGCTTCTTGGCGTAGCGGGTGAAGGCCTTCTTCTTCGAACGGTACCAGTTCTTGTAGAAGCGACGCTTGACCTCGTCCGAGAGGTGCTCGGCCCAAACGGTGGTAAGGGCGCGGAGACCACGGGGAGTCTCAACGTAGCCGACGACACCGACGATGACCATAGGGGGGGTCTCGACGACGGTGACGGCCTCGACGACCTCACGCTTGTGCATCTTCGAGCCGGGGCGGTCGAGGTCACGGACAACGTGGGTCATACCGGCCTTGTAACCAAGCATGGCGGTCAGGTGGACCGGCTTCTTGGGGTCATCCTTGGGGAAGGACTTGATGTGACCACGGTGCTTGGCGGCACGCTTGCGGGGAAGGAACGCAAGCGAACCGGAACGAGGCTCCTCGTACTGTTCAATGTTAGCGATGCGACTCTTGCCAACGCTGATCCGTTGCTCCCTGCCGCCGCCAATCGTCCGCCTCGGCTCGTCCCTTCAAAATCTTCCATCGCTCCGCACAGCTCCGTTTCGGCGCTGCAAGCGACGGCGACGGCGGATCTCGATGTCGGGGACGCGGCGGGGGCGATCGTTGCAACGGGCGAGCTCGACACACACCTTACGGTGAGACATTTTTGGAGTAGGTTGAAAGGATGGAGAGCAACCACCGTCCAGCGAAGACCTTCAAATGCACCCACTGCCTGCAGAGGGCAACTCCGTGCCTGACGCACGCTAGTGCCACATCCGTCGGTATTTAGTGAGGCACGACAACCTTAAGACCGACAGATTCGAGACCCAGCCTGGGGCGCACCACCACGTGGGAGGGCGCACCCAACGCGTGACTCGGCCTCCACTCTCACAGGACGTCACCGACACAAATAAAGGAGGAGGGCCGTTCCTCGATCTAGACATCGACCACTGAACATGTCGACACGCGCCGCCGCCCTCGCGGCCGCCGCACGGTCTCGCAACCCAGATACGATGGACGTTGACGAGCAGGAGGAGGACACCTTTGGTCCTCAGCCTGACGCAGACTCCAGCGGGTTGGATGACGGCAGTAGCGACGATGAATACGTCGAGGATGACGAGAACGAGCAACAGCAAGGCGTCAAGCACAAGCGAGCTCTGAGGGAAGACCCCCGCGATGATGCCATTTTCCAGTGAGGGTTGAAGAGGATTCTGGAACTGACAGCCAGGCGTATCGCCGCGCATGTGTCGAATGCAGCTCCGAATCAGGAGGAGGGCGTCGGAGGAAGGTCATTCCAGCAGGACCTAGCGCAGATCGATGAGGAAGAGCTGCACACGTCTGCAAAGCGGCCAGTCAAGCGAAGAGTGAGCTTACACAACGTCCGTCCGCAGCTGACGACAGCATCATCGCGCGCATAGGCCGAGTCATGAGGTGCAGCTGCTGCTTGGACGAGCCAACTTGGCATACATTACGCAAGATCACAACGAAGCGGTGAACCTCTTCCTCGAAGTCATCCGACACGATCCACAAGTGCAAGCAGCATGGTCGACACTTGCATCCGTCTACGAAGAGATGGACAACGTGGAGATGGCCCGTCAGATGAAGTTCTGTGGTGCCCACATCGAGGAAGACATCAGCACCTGGCGAGAGTTGGCTGATCAGTTCCGGTATGTAGTATGCGGGTGACTGAGTGTATGCTTACGTCAGTTCGGAGGGCAATCTCACTCAAGCGCTCTACTGTTACCGTAAAGCGCTTAAGATTGACGGCTCCCGGCTGGACATTGTGTGGCAGCTCGTCAATATCTATCGGGAAACGCAGTCATACAACAAGGCTGTTGAAGCTATCCGCAAGATTCATCGCGCCGAGCCGACCTATCTTCGCGATTTCAACATGTTGATGGAAGTGCATGCACTCATCGTCGAGACCAAGAAGGCTGCGTTCGGTGCTGAAGTCTTCGGTGACGCGTTCATGTTCCACTTCGCCACCTTCAATGGACCGGATGACCAGAAGCCGGGCATGGAGCCGAACACCATGAAACTCGAACACATCGTCGTCTACGTCGACTACCTGCTCAAGTCTGGCGACCTGGATGGCGCTGTCAGCGCAATCCATCGCGGCCAGCGATGGCTGCAAGGTCGCAAGCACGAGAAAGGCTGGGACGCGGCTGAAGACGACAGCGAGTACTATGCTCCACGGGAAGACGAGGACTTTGCAGAGGAGAGCGCAGGAGGCTACGAGCTTGACTACCAGCTTCGATACCGACTTGCCATTGCTCGACTACGCTTAGGACACGACGAGGAGGCCATGAGCAGTATTGGTTTCATCCTCGACCTCGATGCGGACATCCACACTTCACTGTTTATGGAACTTGGTGACGCGTTGATGAAGCGACAGATGTGGGAGCCTGCGCTGGAGTTCTGGGCGGCTCTGCACGACCGCAATGTGAGTAGACGCGAGGACTATAACTGACCTCAGTCTGAAGAGGATGATCCCACCATCATCTACAAGCTTGGTGTTTGTCAGCACCAGTTGAAGCGCAACGCGGAAGCCCTGGAGAGCTTGAACTGGGGTGAGTTAAAGATACTCCGTCTTAGCTAACATATCAGTCATCAGCGTTCAAAAGAGCAACCTGGAAGCCAGACTCGAGCTGGCCTCCGTTTTGGAAGATATGGGCAGGAAGTCCGAAGCTCTCGATCTCGTCTCTGATGGTAGGGTACGACCACGGATTCGACACTGACCAACACAGTTATTGGCCGCAGTGGACGAAAGATCAAAGGCAGCGGCTCGGAACAACGGCTTACCAAGCGTGTTCTGGAGAACCAAGCTACCGCCACTATGGCCTCTCTCTGGGAGGAGGTGCAGGAGGCGGAACAGGGTATCAATGATGGTGAACCGTGGGCTTTAGACAAGTTCATTCACTCAGCTGGAACTATGGTCGAGACGTTCCGCCTGGCGAAGAGCAATTTCACGAAGAACAGAGTAAGTACATTTCAGCGAAAATGGCTAACTTCTACAGGGTATCACCCGCGTGCTGAAGAACCGGAAGTACGGTTCCAAAGGCGACGCTGATTCGCGACTCATGGCCATGCACGACCGTTTGGAGCGTGTTCTTGGATGTACGTGTTGCCCTCAGGGCTCTGCTGACAAGCACAGTCGAGGACGAAACTCCGTTAGACCAAACGGGAAGACCAGATTACGAGGTTGTGCGGCAAACATCGTTCTACGGCATCGGCACTGAGGACTGGCTGGCGCTCACGATCAAGTACTGTTGCGTACTGATGGTGAAGAATGAGGAGGACGTCGCGATGGACATCCTGGAGCACGTCGTCTGGTCCGGCTTGTTCAACAACCGACGGTGCGAGATCGCCCTCCGACTGGCTACGGTTGCATGCGCGATGCGAATGCAGTCGCATGACCGTATCGTCGACAACTGCAAGCGCCTCCAGCAAATGCACCAGTTCCGGTCTGAGCCGTTGCTGCTGATGCTGGCAGCTCTCGGAGGAGGCCTCAAGCAACAAAATGCTTGGCATAACCTTGCGCTTCAAAAGTTCCTCCACCGTGAAGTGCGAATCTACGATGAGGCAGTGTGCGGAGTCCCTCTTCGCTTCAACAAGCGACACATGCGCTGGGCGCAGATCATCAACACCGGCGTGTCCCGACGTTTGGGAGATCTGGCCCATGAAGAGGTGGACGATGAAGCTTCTGCCGGTGTTTCAGCGCCCGATCCCACTGTGGACGGGGAGGGAGACGAGGATGAGGAGGGAGCGGACGGCGATGAAGACGCAACGGAACGGCAGGACGCTGGCGACAATATCGTCCCGCGACCCAAGAAGCACTCGCCTGTTTTCAACGCCCTCTACGGTCAAAACATGCTCACGACCCGCTCCTACCAGAGCGCACTGTGTGAGTCTAACGCTTGGAAGCTGGTCGAAGAGGCTAACAGCACCCTCAGTCTACTTCATGCGTGCGTACGAAGCGAACCCGTACGACCCGTACCTATGCTTCCTCATTGCTCAAGCCTACCTAGGACGAGCATTGAACCGCCAATCGGACAACAGGAACTATCAGATTGCGCAAGTACGTAACATTCATTAGCGACTTGAAAGCAGCTGACATGAGGCAGGGCCTGGCGTTCCTGAGCCGATATCGCAAGCTCAGCGCGCAGGACGCGGCAACACAAGAAGAGGTCGAGTACAACTACGGGCGATGCTTCTATCAACTCGGTGAGTGGAGTTCCACGGAGGTTATAAGGTTTGGGGGAGTGTGGAAAGAAGGTGGTCTGGCGCTGTCCTTTCTCGGTTGGGAGGCGTGGCTGCGCCGCGGAGGCACTTGGAGAGGAGACAGCAGAGCTAACCACGCATTCCTCAGGTATTACACATCTCGCTGTGAAGCATTTCGAGACGGTCCTCGACTCGGTGCGCGCGCGCATGGAGGCCGCGGATGAGGAGGGGCGTGAAGCGATCCGCAAGTCGTCTGTCACGTGGGAAGCTGCGCACAATCTCGTTCTCATCTACACCGCATCTGGCTCCATCGATCTCGTTCGCGCCCGAAGCGAGGAGTGGCTGCGGTTGGAGTAGCCTGCGGCGGGGATGTGTGGGACAGAAGTAGCGGGCGTGATGAGCGCACACATGCGCGAGAGTTTGATTGTAATCTAGTATTGATCAGGCTGTACACTCAGCGGCCAGAAGCATGTAACCCCGAAGTGTTGTTTAATAAAAACAGCGACGTTGAATAAAGGCGCGACAAGCACAAGTTCGCAACTTGCATGCGTATGTGAGTCGGCCAGAATAGCAGCACAGTGAGCTCTGCAGCCGGTTTCTGGCACAGCCACGACGGCAAAGTTGACTTCGAAGGTCTGCTGCTTTTGCGTGATGCGCAAGTGTATCAACAAGTTCACAGAAGGGTGATGCACGAACTGATGAGTGTAGACAAAGATGCCCAAATATGGGACAGACTCAGCATGACGAGAGGCGGGCTGTGCTACCACAGCTGCGTTCGTGGGTAGGTGTGCAGGATCCTGTGGTGCGAACTGTTTGCTGTGGGTGTAGGCAGGGCCCCAGCGTCCTACTACTCGTCGGCTCCGTTCCGGCCACAATCGCCACAATCTCGCAGTCACCATGTCGCAGATCGCAGCAGTGCGAGTCTGGTGACAGCAGCGAATGATGTCAACGATCAGCGAGGGACCGATTTGGCTTGGCCGAGTCTCCGAGTCTGAAGATCTGACACCCTGACGCAGGTTTCTCCTTCTGTCACGGCCCACATTGAATCAAGCGTGAGCCGGACGTGAGCCAAAGCCGAACGAACCAAAGCGAGGGAGTGAGTGAGGGCCCGAGAATCCGAGGGCCGAGGATGAGGGTGCGAGGGTAAGGACGAGGGACAGGAGGGGGTTCTGTTCTCTTGTGAAAATCTCGACACGTCCAAAAAAAGGGGGTCGACAGACCCTGACGCTTATTCCTGATCCTGCGTCGAGTCCTGGCGTTCCTTGTTTCAGGTTTGCGTCAGCTCGTCCGTCTCGCCCTCACCGCCCCTCGCTGACCCTCTCATGGTCACTTTGGGTGCGTGCTAGTGTGTTGTTGCATATGTCGGCCGCCCATCCGACATGCGCGCGACATGAGCGCCTCTGGGCAAGCCGAGAACGCCGCGAACATGCCACAGGTCATGCGACGTGCCATTGCCGGAGAGTGACGAGTGACGCCCTTCGCGTGCGTTTGCGGTTCCGGCAGCATCGCAATGTGGCATCAGTTTGTCGCTTGGGGGCAATAAGCTCTGGGAACCATTCAGCTCCAGTATGCTTGTCGCGCTTTCTGAGCACCCTCTAGCCCCATGGACTCAGCACATGGCGCAGGCGTCGCACACCAGAACGCGGCCCCGTTTCGACAACCCTCGGCGCGATACTCGCTCAGCCAGCCGTGCTTGGCAGGATATTATAGCTCATTGCGGGCCCGGATTAAGCTTCAGCAGATCCTGGAGAATCTCGCGAACCCTCCTGTTCCGTCGTAGGTCGGTGAGCCGCCGAGGACTGGCCGAGCGTCACATTCCAGCCCCGCCGGCCCATACGGGCCAGACATTGACACGCCGTACCTCTGTGCAACCCCCTGCCCTTCCCCCCTCTTCTGTGCCCTGCGTTGTCCAAGGCACTGGCACTCATATTCCCGCCGCGCGTCAGCCACGCCTCCCTTCTACCTTTGCGGGGCACTGGAAGCTGAACCTCGCAACGGCGCAGACGTCGAGGGCCAGACTTGCAGATTCTTCGGAGTGGCCGATAATCTGGCTCGACTCGCTCATCTGTCCGACGGTACGTCAGTAGGTGTCTGTGCCTTCTGGATCCTGCTCGAGTCTGGAACCGACATGTTACAGTTCCATTAGTTGTTGGCTGCTGGGTGCTGCGCGCTGCGCGCGGCGTCCTCTTGCGAGCATCCGTCTCTCCTGATCTGGACTCGGTATTTTTGTGGAGCACTTGTCGGCTTCGATTGACTCGTGCAAACGAGGTCGTAACAGAATGAGCAGGCATGCATGTCGATGTTGGTATCGCACAACCTCTTGCAAATCCTTGCAGCACCAACAAACGAACAAGCTCTGCGCGACAGAAAGATACTTTTGCCTGATCCACGACCGCGCTTAACCCCTTACAAGGTCATCCAGCGAATCGACTGTTGGTCCGTCTAAGCTTTCCGCCCGTGTACGACGTGCCCACACGCCGGCTCCTTCGACAGATCGCGGCTCCCTCTGCGCTCCGGTATCCGGCACTGGCATCGCCTCGCAACCTTAACGCCAAAGTCTTATCAAGCAGGTCGGCGGATCTGTGTGCATTCTCGTACGTGTGCCACAGTCGCACACTCGCCGTGTCTCAACGCCACTCGACTGCTTGCTCATGTGAGTATACACACCCGCGCAGCAAAGCTTCGGATCCACATTGCATGCAAGGGGTCCGAGGGCCTGCGGGAGTGCTGTAGCGGCCAGGCGGTGCGGGGTAGTGAATGGGGCGTTTTGCATAGTTCGTCGCGGGTTGTAGCGAACCTGGGCCAGCACTGCGACATGGTGATCATGACGATAGTTCTGCGTAAGAATGCGTAGATGGCGTCGAAGCGGTGACAGCGGTGACGAACTGCAGACGAACACGGGTGCGGCATTGCTTGGGTTCAGTCGGGGTGAATTGCGGATCGTAGTCGGGGTCTGCCGTACCATTACTCATTTGCTGCTTCTGCTGATGGGTCATTCGGCCATGGGCCCACGCCAGTCCGCAGTCGCGTCGAGTCGTGCTCGCATGATCTCGCAGCTCCATGCGGTACAATCGCGGCCGCTCGAGGTCCTCGGAGTGGCTGCGGACTGGATCTAGCGCGTACTAGCGCCGCGGCACCCGTTGTTTCGGACCTCAACCTGTCCTGGCTGCCCTGCCGCCTCGCGTGCTGCATGCCGCAGCTGTCTCCTTTCTCAGCAAGGAAACGCAGATTAAGCAGATGGGTCATTGCCTTCATCGCCGCCCGCAGAACGTGACCAAGCTGACCGCAGCCACCTCACCGCGCCGAGAACCGCCTTCTCCAACCGGACACACCGGACACACCGGACGAGCCGGATCAGACATAGTCCAAAGCTACGTTCCGTCGCGAACGAGACCACCCGACGCAGCAGCACACGCACTCTGCTGCACTACCCCAGCTTTGTACCTGCCGTACCCCTCGCGGCTCGACCAACTCGACCACCCAGCGAACAAGCGAGCGTCGACGACCGACGGCAGGTTCGAACCAGGGCAAGGGCTAGGACACACAACCGAACTCTACGGTCGACGGCGCGCCCCTGACCCCCTCGCAGAAAACCATCCAGCGACTGCATCAACGTGAATTGCGACAGTCAGTTCGACAATCCCTGCGGTCCCTGCGGCTCCCTGGACTCCCTGGACCTCCCTGCACCTCCTTGGTCTGAGAGCATCCTGAAAGCAATGACAACAATGTTACCACGAGGACACCGACCCACTGGCCCCTCCCCTGCGCCAGTAGCGCCAGCGACGCCAGCGACGCCGGCTACGCAGCGAGGCGCTCCCCCGCAACAACAATGGGGCCTTGACTTGCATCACCACGACCATCTGCCAGTCCTGTCCGTAGCTGTCCGGCAGGACGACGACTCGCCAGAACACTTTATCAAGAACGACACCTCGCAAACACATCTCTCCCCTCATCGTCCCCCTCATCGCCCCCCTCTCCGACGCGTTCCCACTCCACTCGACCCGTCGCTCGCCCTCGTCACCAAGCCCAAGTCGGCCATCGACACTAACCCCAGCCCGGCCAGCGGCTACAGCCCAGTGGCCGCTCGCGCAGATTCGGTTCGGCAAGTGACCGACCCGTTTCCAGCTAGCACGACTAGAGAACAAGTGCACGCTTACCCCGCTCCCATCGTCGATTGCGCACCAAACGCCCCCCGCCTCGCCAATCACACCAGCCCCGCCCCCGCGCAGGTCTCACGAGCGCCTTGTCCCAAACAGATCACCCAGCCCGTCACTCGCGACGCACGAGAAGCACAACCCGCACAAACCGCACAAGCTCGTGACTACCGCGATCGTGACCTCGACAGCGAGTACAAAGCCCACAGAGCGCGCCAGGCGAAACCGTTCCCGTCTCTTGTGACGTCTCTGACTGGCGGATCGCACATATCGCACTCGCCGCACGGGCCGCACGATCCCCGCTCCAACCTCGATCTCGACGTCCCCGTGTCCGCGTCCTCAGAGTTTGACTACTCGTACTGGTCGACGGATAGCCACAGCTCAGCGAGTCACAGCAGTCACGGCCACGCACAGAGCACCGGCAGCCCCTACTCGAGCTACTCGCCGTACGTGCCGCGCGCAAAAAAAGACGCCAGTTCGGCCAGCGTCGCTCGAGCCCCGCGCGCCCCGCACCCGCCTTTGTCCGCAGCACCTCTTGCTCGTCCGGCTGCAGGTGCAGCTCCTACTGCCTACGGTACCTACGATCCTTCCGGCAGTACCAACTTGCCCTGCTGTCCGCCCAATAGCGCTAGCTACAAGCCCAAGCCAGCTGCAGCGTTCCCCAGTGCTGGGCAGACTGGTATCCTAAAAGCCTCGCTCCCCAGGTCCCCACGAGCGGCCCCCGCCTCGTCTTACTCTACCCCCACCACCCCGACGACCCCGTCCCCGACTCGTCGCCGCCCATCGTTCAGCAAGGGCTTCAGCAACCTCCGCGAGCACTTCGGCCGCTCACGCTCAGTCAGTGATCAAGGGTACGTCCGCTGTCAGATCGACTAGGCCCAGCTGACCCCCAGCCACGAACTGGCCGCCTCTTTGCCACCCGTCCCGCGAGTACCAAGTGTGTATCTCGACCTCGCCACAGAACCACCCCGGCACCCCCGACAGAACCCCGGCGGCATGTCGCTCCTCCGCAAGATGACGAAGAAGAGGGAGAAGGAGGCGCCCAAGGTCGCGCCTCCGTCGCAGGGTCAGGCTCGCAACATTCTCGCCGAGATGGGAGCGCAGAGCGAGCAGCTGCGCCGCCGCCCAACGCTCCCGACGCAGCCTCAGAAGATTCCTGCTGGCTCGGCGCAACCTCCGTCCACCCCGCCGTCTGCTTTCCAGCAGGGCGGGCTCCATTCGCAGGGATCAATACGGAGCGCCGGCGCGCGCAACGTGCTGAAGGAGATGGGAGCTGCGAGCGACCAGATCCGCGCACGCCCTCCAGGCTCGCACCCTGGGCGGCCTGGGCCGCGATCCCGCCCCCGCCCGAAACGGCAGGGCACGTTCGAGGCGATCGTCGTCGGCCAGCTGCCGCCGCAGGACGACAACGAGCCTCCAGCCCACACCAATGCGCTCGCCAAGCTCACCGGCGAGCCATCCGGCGTCCCGATCTGCCGCCCGCCGTCGCCGGGAACCGACTCGTCCAGCGCCCAGTCGACGCCGCCCGAGGTCTCGCTCCTCGGGCTTAAGATCGAACCGAGCGCGCTCCGCAAGCCGGCCCCGATCGATATTGAGCCCACGGCGTTGCGCCAGCCCGCCCTCGCCTACGACGACGACATCGGTCTCCCCTACGACGCCCCTGTTGCGGAGAAAATCGTTCTCGGGGACGCCTACGGATCGAGCCCGAGCGACTACGGCGGCGAGGACCTGATCGATTCGTATTTTGACCGGAGCCCGAGCCCGCCGCCTGCCCCGCCCCTGCCAGTCGCGCAGGTGCCGCAAGTACCTACCAGCCTTGTGCCGGGGCAGGTCATGCCGAGCACCATCATGCCTGACCAGATCATGTCGGTGCAGATTGTGCGTCCCGCTGTCGTCGACGGCGCGGCGCCAGACGTCATCGAGGACCATACGCGGGCGTTCCTCGCCTCCCGTGGGCTGCCGGACTCGGACGACGAGAAGAGCAGCAGCGACCACGCCGCCGTGCGCTCCTACGGCAGCGAGAGCGGGCACAGCAGCGTAGCATCGCACATGCGCCGTGCTTACGGCTCCGACATCGGGCACGGGTCGCAGCTCTCTCACTCGGCGAGCGTGCAGTCGCACGGGTCCGTCCGCCGCGCTCGCCCAGAGCACAAGCAGGCGTCAGGCAACCGGTCTCGCTCATCGAGCCGCGCCCGCGAACGCCGCGACAGCAGCGAGAAGGAGCCGGGACTGTTCCGCAAGGCGTCCCAGCTCGGCCGCAAGCTCTCGACAAAGCACGCGCGCAAGTGGAGCCGCGAGGGCATGCCGCCGCTGCCCAACGGCCCGCCGACGAGCTACAATGCGTCTGCGATCAGTCAGGCCGAGCAGAGCCTCGAGCGCAAGAGCTGCAAGCCCACAATCCACACGAGCGCGTCGCTCGCGACCGAGATCTCCCAGGTCCGCAACAAGGAGGACGCGGCGCAGATGGAGGCTCTCTTCCTCGTGTAAACTCACTTATAGACCAACACCGGTGCACCTATAAACACAATCAACACCCTCCCTTGTTCCCCTCTTCCAGCAAACAGTCCAATTCAGCATCCACCGTCATAGACACGCAGGCCCGTCTTAATCACATCTTCCATGTGTTGTATCACCCATCAAAGTTCATGCACAGAGTAACCACGAGCGAACCGAGTCCGTCTCCACCAGCAGCCACGCGCCCCGTACCGTACCTCCTCGGTAGTGGTCTCCCACGGCGGCAACTCATCGTCGCTCGGCGCAGCACGTGGTGAGAGTCGGCTCTCACCGTTTGCTTCCGCTCGCCAACGAGCTTCGTCCGGGCGCGCGGCGCGAGGGCGATGGCCGTTGTGGGCATGCGGCGGCGCGTAATGACTTGACTCACCCTGGACCCCTTGAATGTGGAAGTTGATTGGGCTCTGGCCTCGCAACGAGCTCAGACGCCGTACAGCTCCAGAGACAGCCAGTGCGGAACATCCGTGTACACCCGCCCGCCGATCAATTCGATCGTCCGGGTTCTCCACCTGTGGCTGCCTTGGTCTCAGCCTCTCGCATTCTCTGCCTAGCTCTGCCCGGAGGTCTCCCCGAGTTCGGACACTGGTGCGCTGGTGCGCAGGACCCGATGGACCCGACTGGTGGATGGTGGGTCAAACTCTGATGTAACATCGGTTGGATTGGGTCCTTGCAACTGGTGCCGCTGGTGCCGCCCCGACTCCGGGGTGTTGTTATGCAGTGCCAAGGTGGTAGAGGTTGCATCCACTCCATCACTCACTACGACATGAGCGCCCCTCCCCAGCAGAACAACCAGCAGATCGCAGAGCACACTGACGACCTGCCTGACGGATGGTGAGTGCGCCAGCCGACTCCACGGGCTCTCCACCGAGCCCACTCGTTCTGCCGAACTCCACAGCGCTCTCCCCCTGCGTCCCCCATCTCTCTCCACCGACTGAGCTCCATGAGCTCCCCAATCTCCTCCGTCTCGCCTCGCCTCGCGACCTACGTCTCGCATAGCTAACCCCAGGCTCCGCCAGTTCGACCCCAACTACGGCACCTACTTCTACATCAACACGACGGTCCAACCGGCCCAAATCACCTGGACTCATCCCGGGTCGAAGGATGGCGAAGCGCACCCGGAGCAAGTCCAGGCTGTGCACAAGGTAGCCGCCGCAGCGTCCCAACTCCCTCAAGAGGAGCAGGAACGCATCGCGCAGCAGCAGACTGAGTTCCTGCAGCAGCAGGCCGAGGCCGCGAAGCAGGGCAAGGCGGCCGAGACGGGCCATCACTCCTCTGCCATTGAGGCGAATGACCGTGGTCTCGGCAGTCTCCTTGGTCATGCGCTCACCGGTTCGTCGGGCAAGCAGAGCTCAAGCGGTATGGGCAACCTCGGTGCCGCCGCTGGAGGCGGTGGCGTCGGCGCCCTCCTTGGCAGCCTGCTCGGAAGCGCGGCTAGCAGCGGAAGGTACTCGAACAGCTACTCGCATAGCATGGGCCCGCCGCCCTTCATGATGGGCTCCGGGCTCGGTGGCATGGGTATGGGCGGCATGAACGGCATGGGCATGGGCGGCATGGGCGGACTCGGAGGCATGGGCATGATGGGTGGTGGGCGCCTGGGTGGTATGGGCGGAATGAGCATGGGACCCTTCGGCATGATGGGAGGCGGTATGGGGATGGGCATGGGTGGAAGCCCCTTTGGTGAGTACGACAAGGGTCAAGCGGAGCGAGACCCGAGCAGCAAGGACGAGCGCCGAGCGTCGAGCGGCGAGCGAAGCTAGGATGCGAGGCGTGAGGCATGAAGCCCCAGCCACCTGCACTCACTCTCCCGTAGGGGAGTAGTTGTGCTCCCCGCCGACACCAGTGTGAAGCAAGCGCTAACCCCCAGGTCTCGGCGGCATGGGCATGGGCCCGATGGGTGGCGACATGATGGGAGGCCACCACGGACACCACGGGCACCATGGCGGCGGCTTCGGCGGCTTCGACGACCGCCCCTCCTTCGGCGGCGGCGGTCACCATGACGGCGGCAACTTTGGTGGCCGCTTCTAAGCCGCGAGCCTGTAGGATGAGCGCCGAGGCTTTCGCGAGTCCGCAGGGTTTATCGCCAGCGCCAAGGACGACCATACGGACTAGGGAAAGCACACAAACAACAAAGTATAATCAGATGCCGTACACGATGGACATGAAGAACTTTGAAGATCTGGAGTGTGCGGGAGAGTTAACGGCCAAGTGGGGAAGAGCAGCAATCTCGTGTCTGCTGATTACTGACGTCCGGATCTGACTTGAGTAGCAGTCCTTCAGGTTTTCCCTGCATCACTGGCACACGGCTGTGGACGGCTGATGTCTACAGTGCAGCTCCCAACCTCGTTCGGCTGCGAACCCCGTGAATTCGGCCCAGATCCCCTATCCTCGGAGGGAGACAGAGCTTGATAACTATGGCTAAGGCTTCCTGATTGAGCAGGGCTTGAAGCTGCTCCAGTCTGTTCCTCTTCAGATGGGCTGTGGTACGTACCGTTGAGCCTTTCTGCCCAACCAGCCACTGACGAGATGGGGAACGGCCGCCTACGAGGTGAATACTTTGATCGCCCTTCTTCCCAGACCAGCACAATCCGACACACTCGACGGCGCTGTCAAGCAAACACCTGGAAACATAGCGGCACTGGCGTCCTAGTCTCCAAGGATCCCTCGCCGACTCCCAACCGTCGTGAAGCGGTGGTACCACGTGACATCTATGGTGAAATGGTATCATGCATCCTTGCCATGGATGCGGTGGGGGTTCGATTCCCCCTGGATGTACTCTTTTGCGTGTCTGCTGCATTATCCAGGTCGAACAAAGTTGGAAGGAAGGCGGGGAAGGTTGACATTTTGCTGGGAAGGTTGGTTGGTCGGTCGGTCGCTGGAACGTTGGCGGTTGGCTCAGATGGGGGCGAGACGCCACTGGCTTTTTGGTCCCGCTCTGCGCCCCTTGAAGTATGGAGGGACACCTGAGTCTACGCGCTGGTGAGCTTAGAGCTTAATAGAGAGGCAGAGCTATGCGCGTACTTGTAAGGTGTGCAGTGCACGACAGACCTGAACGGTTGCCAGGGCGACGGCCCCTTCAGCTTGGAGTGTAAGCTTATCGCCTCTCCAATCAGATACACGGCGGACCTCCAGCAACAGCGTCCCCATGCTTCAGCCTGCAATGTCTGCATGTCTTCCTAACGTCATGATAGAAAACAACGTGGAACATGCTCTCCCAGAGCCATGCTGTAAGACATTGTGACGGTAACTTCCCCCCTCGATTTCCGGATAACCTTATCAGCGGAGAGATTTTCATCTCCGCCGGATTCGACTCGCGTGCAGCCCTAGTCATGAGCGCATACTCCATCGGCCCTCTTCTCTCCTGCTGAACGACGGCATCGGAGTGCAGCTAGAAGGGCAGAGGAGGGCACAAAAAGCTTCTAGCGACGAGAAGTTTCGATCTTCTGCCCTTTGGGTGAACTCGTATGAGCCCAACGCTCTTCCATCTGAGCTACGTCGCTTTGTCAGGACATGGGAGCTGACGGCGGGTGCGAGCATAGGGGCGAGCATAGGGCCGACGCCGCCTCCGCTTCTGTGCTTCTGTGCTTCTGTGCTCCTGCGCTCTTTCGCATCCTTGCCTCCTTTCGTCGAGCTCGTGTTGTGGCGATGCACTGAACAGTGCTTACCCGGATGACATCGCCGGAATGTGCATTGCGCTCGATCGAGTAAGTCTTATCTCTGTGCCTGACTTCAGAGGCTTCTGGTGCTCGAGGCTGCTTGCACCGGTTACGCAAGATCTCTGGGAGAGTGCTGCTCCTGCCCTGCACAGATGAACGCCTTGTGCAGAATAGCAGCCAGAGGGTGGTATACAGTGTTATTGCGCTCGATCGAAGCGGTGATTCCGTTGGAGCCCGATGGCCGCTGACAGCCCTTCCTCGGACTCGACAGCACTCCCGAGTGAGTGCGACGTGCACTGCTCTAGTACGCCTCGTGATATCAATGGGCGCACCTCGCGGCCGAGCGAATCCTATCTTCACATTGTCAGTAGTCACGAGACCGACCACTGCCGGGTCTACCGGGGTCAGCGAGCAGTCACAAGTTTTCAGGCGAGATTAAAAGGCTGCAGTTCGAGATGGACCTCCAGACATCGACCAAGCTATCTAGTATGCGCTCCAACCTGCTTTACATCTTTCTTTGCACCTTCCTCCTCGTCTTCGTCGTGGCCGCCCCTGCGGAGCAACACCTCGGCCTCAAGACAAGAGAGGAACCCAACCTTGACGACCGGGGTGAGCTGACTTCGACCCCCATGACGAATCTGCCGAAAACGCGGAAGACGCCGAGGCAGCGAAACTGGACCCAACCGGCCGCTGTCCCTAGGGCAAGGTTCCCCGAACGCTTGGAACCAAGATCTTACTGGCGGTTGCTCAGTTCCGGAGAGTCTGTCTTGGGCCATGCTGCAACAACCACGGCGTATGCTATGCCACTTGCGGCAGAAGCAAGAAATTCTGCGACGATCAGTTCCATCGCTGCATGTTGGGCAAGTGCGGGCGTAGAGAGATTATCTGCAGGAGTGCGGCGGGCATCTACTACCAATCCTTGAAGCTGCCCGTGGGCAAGAGGTCCTTCCAGCGCGCAACCAAGAGATACTGCAGGTGCCACTGAGCCTTATCGAATCAAGAAGCTATTCGTTGCACGTCTGTAGTAGCCAATGTATCTCTGAAGAACCGAATGCGACACTTAGCATTGTTTTGGTCTGCTCCGGTGCTCTGCGAATCTGCCACGAGTACACAGCTCACAGTGCGTTTCCCATTATCGAGAAGTCAGAAACACCTCCATCCTTCACTGCCTCCAGCTTGCATCAGTACCTTGAGTCCACGCGCTGCGAACGCTGGGAGTCGAAGGAGTCGAATGTCAGTCCGCCTCGCTGAGCACCAAACCTCATGAACGGAGGTCCGGTGGAGGTGTTGTTTGCCTCCGCAGTCCGACGCGACCGTGGGGATTTTCCGAGCGGGACGCGCAAAGCCGACCGACGTCATGTCGGCGGCCCGTTGAAGTTCGGAGGGTGACTACCGCTACCGTTTTCAGTTGAATTTCTCCAGCTTGTTGATAAGCACGTACGCCGTCGACTTCCCGAGGCGCAGTGACCATCATGATCCGAACACTACGCCCCCTCGCCCGGCTACCCCCCAGCTACGGTGCTGGTCCGTCGCGCCCCATCGCTTTCGCCCGCGGCTTCCAGTCTGGATACCAGAAGCCGTCGTCTGGACCTGTCGACCTCGCGTACGACGTGATCGAACCAAAGCACCCTAGCGGACTGTACGGCGACCAGTGTCTCGTCATCTGTCATGGACTCTTTGGCAGCAAGCAGAACTGGCGCTCGCTGTCTAAGCGCTTTGCGCAGGAGCTCGGCATGCCGGTATACTGTCTGGTGGGTCGTCCTCGCGGCTGTCCCATGCCACTGCAGAGTAGCGGGTAACGCGTATGAGCTCAGCCGCTCCTCACGAACAGTAGTAGGCATCAGCTAATGTCAGGATCTGCGGAATCACGGCGCGTCGCCGCATGTCGAGCCGCATACGAGCGAAGCAATGGCGGAGGACATCGCGCTGTTCCTGCAGAAGCAAGGTATCAAGTCTGGCTTGAACCTGATGGGACACTCGATGGGCGGCAAGGCTGTGATGACGTTTGCGCTGAACCCGGAGCTGAATGCGCCCCTGCGGTCTCTGATCTCGGTCGACATGGCGCCGTACAAGGGCAAGCTCTCGAAGGAGTTCACGCAATACACGGATAGCATGCTCGAGATTGAGCGCGCCGGCGTCTCGTCGCGCGCGGAGGCGGACAAGATCCTGCAGAAGGTCGAGCCGGACCTCGGCACGCGCCAGTTCCTGCTCACGAACACGAAGAACGAGGATGGCAAGATCGCGTTCCGCATCCCCCTCGAGCTGCTCAAGAAGTACCTCGACGCCATTGGCGACTTCCCCTACACCCCCGGCCAGCCCAATAGCCCGCACTGGGACGGACCCGCGCTCTTCCTCCAGGGCACCAAGGCCCGGTACATCAACGAGCGCAACATTCCCGTCGCCAAGCAGTTCTTCCCCAACATGCAGCTCGTCCCGATGGACACGGGACATTGGGTACACGCGGAGAAGCCGAATGAGACCGTCCAGCTCGTGGAGAGCTTCATCAAGACCGGCAAGGCCACCCTCTAGAATCTAGATAGACCATAACGCTATGTACATTGCTTCTTGAACCTCCGCCCTTTGGTTCGCTGGCTTTTAGCAGGCTGGACCAGAGGTGCGAGAGTGGGGAACCACACACGGTAAGCTATGGTGTGTCCACGAATTCCTGGCCCAGCAGCAACCTCCTCTTTCGCCAACTACACCTTCCCCATAGCGACGTTGACGGAGAACGGCAGGAAGCAGGAGGGGCTGATGCCGCGCCGCCCTCCCGTCGTGGCCTACGAGCTCCTGTCCCCGGCACAGCAGCAGCGAGTCGACAGATACCCCGAACCCGAGCGAGCGGCGGGCGCCTGGCTCCTGTTGATCGAGTCCGGACCAGAGTGGAGGGCTTTGCTCCCTACTTGAACGCAGTATTGCGTGGCAAGAGGAAGTGCTGCATCGGCTTTAGTCACGTTGACACGCTGGCGAAGCACGAGACGGATACGCTCGTCGATGTGGTATCGAGTTCGTCAAGTGGCCCCAGCAATAACATCCCGACAGCAACAATCGAGGCGGAGCACAACAACACCCGTAACAATCAACATCCGCCTGTGAAGGCGGAACTCTCGACACCAGCGCCGGCCTCACAGAGCACCCAACGAAGCGCACCGAGGTCTCCGTCAGGATGTGCATGTGGCTCACGAGCTGGCCGACATTGAAGATACCCTTAGGCGTGACATCGAAAGATTCTTGATCCGCTACGAGTTTGTGGTTGACGATCTCAACAGAGTGATGACGAAGGGGTCTCGTGCCAGGATGTGCTACATTCACTTCCAGACGGAAGCCCATCGCGAGTAGATCAACGCGACGGCGCGCCGTGTGTCTGCTATTACACCAAAGGAAAGAGACACCTGCGTCGAAGGCAAGAGGCGGCAGGCGAATCTGAGATGACAGGGAGGGTGGAGGCGCAAGGAGAAGGCCCAGGATTTGACCCCGCTTGGGCTGGTTGCATGAACTGGGCCGAGGATCAGTGAGCTTGTGTACTGTGTGTGAGTATGGGTTAGAAGTCGAATCAGCTCAGAATTGCCTTCGTGGCTCTCGCCCCAACATAAATGTGTATCCATTGTTCCTTCAGTCTCTTCAAGGGTGACTCAGACTGCCATTTGTCTCGTGAGCCGGAAACGACAGCAGAGATCAGTCAGCGCCCGTAGACGGCAACGTTACGCCGACGCAGACTTGCGGCAAGCCGCAGAGGCTGTCACGCACGGCGTCGTTGCAGATCAGCGGTTCCAAGGCGTGCACAGGTTCAACGTTGGACAGATCACGATGCAGGGTATGCGATTATACACTAATGATACAGAATGGACAGAGCCTCACTCCTCGTCCTCATGATCCTCTAGCACGCCCTTGGCTGCCCAGAAGTCCCTCCTGCGCTTGGCCGCGTCGCTCTTGGCAGCTATGCGATCCTCAACCACGCCTGTCTGGATAGTCAGCGGTGCTGCGCTTTCGGGTTCTCACTTGCCTGCTGCTGCTTCTTCTTCTTGCCCCTGCTGCGGCGCGCCGACGCCTTCGTCGGCCCAGCCGGGCCGGAACCATCGCTATCGCTCCCAACGCTGCCCTGTGCGGAGCTGACGCGGCTGGACACACGGCTGCTAACCCGGCTCGACGCCTTACTCGTCTGAGCGCTGACCGGCGCGGAGCGCGCCTTCGCCTTCTGTGCTTTGGAGGGCATAGCATACCGCGACTCCTCGGGAGGTGGGGAGAACTCGTCCTCGCTCACGGAGCGCGGGTCGCGTATCCGCGCCGCTAGGGACGGGATACCGGCGATGCTGGAGCCGCGCTCGACACCGACGACACCGTCGTCCACGCTGCTCGCTGAGGAGTAGTTGTCCTCGACCTCCGAGTCGTCGACGTTGATCGAGCTGAAGCCTGCGTCGGGGGCTGGCGGTTCCCGCTCCGTGACGCCAGAACCGAGCTCGCCGTCCCGCCCCTGCAGCTTCGCGAGCCGCCGGTCCAACATCCCACTCTCGTCCAGCGACCGCAGACCGTGTCGGAACTTGGTCGTCTCCTTGGTCACACCCATAATGGCACCGAGGATCGTGAGGGTCTGCGGGTCAAAGTCGTCGCGATTCTTGGAACGGAGCCACTCCTCGCGCTCGATCAGGCGCGCCTGCAGCAGGTCGTAGGCGCCCCCGAATGTCATCTTGACTTGCCGGATGCCGAAGGAGGACTTGGACACGTCGTTGTCCGTATCCTGCGGGTCCTCGATACAGAGCAGGAATGGCTGCGAGTCAAGATACCACCCCCTCGAACGCTTCGGGAAGTAGCGCCCGCCCTTGCGCACACTGATGCCGACCTCGTCGTAATTGAATGACCGGCCGTAGAGCTCGAAGAATTCGACGAGCAGGACACCCAGGTTCTTCACGGGGTCCATCTCCCCGTGCCGCACCTTTGGGTGCATTTGGAGGAAGCTGAGCGCGAGGCAGATGACAGAGTAGGATCCGAGCCCGCCAGTGTACACCTCGTTCATGGAGCGCTGTGAGAGGAAAGCCTTGATCACGAGAATCAGCTCGCGCGCACCGGGCAGAGCCTTCAGGTAGTGGTTCACGATCTTGACGGCACTAACGCCGTTCGTCTGGTTCAAGCTGATATCGACGTTGATACCGCCCTCGGCCGTGACGAACTTGATGATCGGGACCTTGGCTCGCGTGATGACGGCAACGGTCTCGGTGATGTGGTTCCCGCGCATCATGCGCGCGAGCTGGTGCAGCATCGTGACCTTATTCTTCTCCGATAAGCGAGGCGTCGACACGACGAGATCAATGTCTCCTGTCGGAAGGTACAGCTGCGTCTCCCACGAGCCGAACGGCGTCACAGTAGCATCACGCCAGTCCTTCCGGATGATGTGTGTGATGAGGTCTATCATCGTTTTGCGGACGTGGAACTCGTGCTGCGTCGGCGACATATGCTTGTAGAACGCATGGACTTCGGCGTTTAGGCTAATGTCAGCTCGGTGTCCTGCAATGACGAGCTTACAGAGTTGCCGGGTCGTCGTAGCGCAGCCAGTCGACGTCTTCGGCCCACGGAGCAGCGCGCTCTGCAGCCCTGCGCTCCTCCTTCAGATTCCTGGGGCCAGGGGCTCCATCTTCGCCCTTTTGTCGCTTTCCTTCCGGCTGGCCGCCCTCGGACTTGCGCTTCTTGCGCTGCTGAGTGCCGTCTTCCCCGGCGCTCGGGAGCGGCGATTCGACGTCGAGGACGGGCGGGGGGGAGGACTCGAGGTCGATCGTCTCGCCGGGGCCGAGCTCGAAGCTGATAAAGTCGTCGCCGGTGGCGAACGACTCATCCATGTTGGCCGCTGTTGTATGTCGATGGCCACTCGGGCCAGACGTTGTCGCTTAGGGTTGAGTGTTGTATAGGGTTAGCACCAAGTAGTAGCTGGTCGTCAACTTTTGAAAACAGTGAGCCAGGGCGGGTGAATGTTATCATTGCGTTCACGTGAAGGTCACGTGGTCCCACGTCATTCTCGCCGCCAAGAAGAGCCCGCTGAAATGAACAAGCGCAGCAGACTCTGGGGCGCCGGGCCAGGCGACCAGCCGCCGCCCGCTTGTTTAGTCAGTGCGGGTGCGGGCAGGGCACGACCACAACACACACCCAGCACTCATCTCGTTATCGACCACTTGTCCACCACTGCTCACCACATTCCTGATCACGACGCATACATAACTACTGGAACAGGGCACGTCTTCAGCACTGCTCTCTCGCTCTCGCAACTCCGGCCTTCCCTCCTCCTCATCCCCCACTCTCCCGACCTTCCTCCCACCACCCAAGCTGGCCGACTGAGTGGCGATGGTCGAGGTAGCAGCGCGCAAGCGTGCGCGCTCCTCGTCGCCCGTGTACGATGTGCTCGCATCCCCCCTGGAAGTTCTTCTGAAGCGTCGGCGGCGAGACCTGTCTCGCACGTCGTCGGTGGCGTTACCTCCGCCGTCGCAGCCAATCTTCGACCCGCCAGTCGGAGATACCGCCATGCCGTCCAGCTCTTCCCCGGGACTGCCGAGGTCTTCCTCGCCGGGCTTCGAGAACTACAGTCACGACGCAAACTCCCTCCGCGGAATAGAGAGACGCAGGACACGCAACTGGGAGCGCCTCAATGCACCTGCTCATGCAGGACCGAGCTGCGAGCCTGACTCCTCCCCAGTCGCCCGCCGTAGTATGAGCGACCGACACCTCGTCTCCTCAAGTCCTGTCCGGCACCAACCGCCGGCACCCGTGTTCCGCGACGAGTGGAGCGCGGAGGAGCGCCTCCGTGAGTGGGGCGACGAGTACGCCTCGCAGAACTCGGTTCTGCATTCTCTGGTGAGTCGAGTGGCTAGTGTTATGCTCTTCCGCTCGTCGATTGGTAACATAGCTCGGCCCATCCCTGCGATGATTAGCTAACATGCAGCATCTCGCCCGTCTCGAGAGCCAACAGTCTCTGCACAGCCTGCACTCGGTCGCAGGTGCGTCGTATGAGCCGTTCGAGCTCGCCGAGCCGGCGACAAGTCCAGCACCGATGCTATCGGGAACGCCTCTACGGACGCCAGCGAGCGTAAACCCCTGGCGCACGCACCAGACGCCCGGCTTCACTTCCGGCGGCTGCACGTCGAGCGAGTACGTCTCCTCTCCCTTGTTCTCGCCCCCTCCTCACTCGGGCCCGCACCATACGCACGCAGCGCCGAGTCGCACTGGAGAAGCCCAGGGAGAGGTCCGCGCCAGCTACGAGGAGACGAACCGCCTTCTCGCCGAGCTCAACTTTGCCCGTTTACGCAGGCACGACGCCATGAGCAGCTCGCCCCCGCCGCCGCCGACGGACCCCGCGATGGACGAGCAGTGGTAGCCTCAACGCCCAAGTGATACGGCGAGCTGGCCGTCTAGCGGAGCACTAGTGGCGAGCAGGCTGCATGCGTATCAATCCAGCTAAACGGCGCCCAAGCAGCCCAACGACAACGCAATCAGCATGTACCTTCCCCCTTTCATCTTCATCTCGACTTTGTGATATTAGACATTCCCTTCCTGCACTGCGCACTTCGCACACACTTTGTACATCTTTCACCCAACAAGCATGTTAGCATTGCCAATTCGTCTCCCCAAACACTGCTAGTTTGCACTGCGTACATTTTCTAATTTGCTGGCTATCTACACTAGACTAATGCGTGAATGAAGCTTAGGTGGGTACAGAGTACGAATCTCGGGGGCTTACGAGATCGCTGCGCTCGCTTGTGCCCACCGCTCCCGCCATCTAGACCTTGGCCGCCTTGTTGCTACCAGCGACGTCGTCGGCCTTGCGCTTCTCGGCGCCAAGCGGCTCAATGTCGAGCTTGGGACCCTTGGGCACGATACGCTTCGGGTTGATCTGCGTGTGCGAGTAGAAGTAGTGCTCGCGGATGTCTGTGATATCAGCTATGTCCAGTTCTTACTAGCTGTTGATCCAAATGATCCATTCCTGTGGTGACGACAATCACGACGAACACGACGGTGATCGCAGACACAGGGGAAAGGATCTGGGCGGTCTGCGGCGGCCCAGCGGCCGCTAGAGTACTCACGGTCAAAGTGCGTCGTGTCCTTGAACGCGGGGTAGTTCCAGTACAGGTGCTTGAGCCAGCGGTTGAGGTGGGGGTAGTCGTGGCGGATCTGGCCCCAGTTGGTCTTGAAGTGGACATAGTACACGGGGTCGAAGCGGACAATCGTGGTGTAGAGACGGACATCGGCCTCAGTCAGGCGTCCGCCGATGAGGAACTCGCGCCCATCGGACAGAATGCCCTCGACGCGGTCCAGGGCCTTGCCGAGCGTGTCCATCGCGTCGTCGTATGCCTCCTGCGTCGATGCGAAACCGCACTTGTACACGCCGTTGTTGATGCCGTCGTAGACCCACTCGTTCAGCGCATCAATCTCACCACGCAGCTCCTCGGGATACAGATCGAGCTCGCGCTCCTTGCTGCCCTCAGGAAGGAGCGCGTTGAAGGCGCTGTTGAAGTCGCGGATGATCTCGGACGACTCGTTCGACACGATCGTCTCGTTCTGCTTGTCCCACACGATCGGGACAGTGAAGCGAGCAGAGTACTCGGGCTCCGCCTTCTTGTACAGCTCAGACAGGTGCGTCTTGCCGTACAGCTTGTCGGCCGTCGCTCCAGGGAAGGTCTTGTTCGAGTGCTCGCTCCAGGGCGCGGAGGGCTTGGCCGCGTCCTCGGGCGTCTCGAAGTGCCAGCCGCCCTCGAGCAGGTGAGGGTGGACAACGGAGAAGTCTGAAATCAGCTGAGATCGCGGCATGGACAGCTCGTAGCACCGTCACTGAGGAGAGCGGCACTGGCACCCGTACTTACCAAAGAAGTCATCGAGACCCTTCAGCTTGCGCACGATGAGAGTGCGGTGCGCCCACGGGCAAGCGTAGGAGACGTAGAGGTGGTAGCGGCCCTTCTCGGCGGGGAACTTGCCCTCGGGCTCGATGTGGTCGCGGAACGACGAGACCTGGCGCTTGAACGAGCCATCCTTGGAAGCCCAGTCGGTGAGGCCCATTTTTTTGCTAGTTGATGAGATGGTGCGGAGGATTGGAGCGGGAAGAGAGTTGGGGGTGACAGAAAGTCTGGTGGTGGTGGTGGTGTTGTTGTTGTTGGAACGGGTGGTGAAGTTGCGAACGGCGCAGAGAGACGGGTGCGCGATGCGGGGAAGAAGGTTTGTAGTTGTTGTGAAAGAGCGAACTGTTGTTGACAGCATGAGGATGGGGGAGTGGGAATCAAGAACCCCTCGTCTTATATCGCGGCCGTGGATCGCAGGCTTAATCGGGTGTGGGGCTCTCCAGGTTCAGTCCTGATGGCCGGATTACCGTTTTGTCGCCGAGTGCCGAGGTGTCACCCAGACCGCGCCCGCCCAACGTCCATCAAGGGTGCGGTATGGGAGCGCTGACACATGATCGGTCAGTTTCCTGCTGGAATGACGTCACTTTCGAAACGAATTCAAGATCCATAAAAGTCGGCGCTGGGGGGGCTTAAGTCATGCGTCCCAGAAATCCATCAGACGCTGCGATCAGGATCGAGGGTCAGTGTTGACACGGTCGCGTGTGTGGTGCTAGCTGTGAGTTCTTGTCTTGTGGCTTCAACCATGCAGCCTACACATGCATAGGAGCCGAATGTTTGCCTATTTTGCCAACCAGACTATTGCACACTCTGACCAAAGTCTAGGTCTCGTACTCCGTCTTGGCGGCTCGTTGTCAGTTCCACTCGGACCTTGCAAACTCACAATTGTACCTGTCAAGAGCTGTCTTGAAGTGCTTCTCGATCACCACAATGCTGGCCTGCGTTCTGGGCGCGAGGGGATGGTGATCACCGCGCTTCTTCCCCGCCCCATCGACCAAGAGCGGTTGCGAGAACGCCCAGAGGTACGCTCCGGAATGCCTGCGATTCGCTGCAGGATGAATGCCTGCATCACATCAATCTTCTGCTTCTTATCCCACTCGTCTCCTGGACGAGCACATTCTTCAGGTGCTTGACGGGGTAGGTGTTTGTTTTGGTGGCGGGGGTGTCTTCCCCGGGAGCGTCGGTGCGCTGGCGCTTGGAGGCTGTGCCCTCTGCCTCGTTATACGACTGTTGGTGCTCGATTCGCCGGACTTCAGTGTCGCTCTGCGTCTCCTAGACTTTGCGATCACGACGACGACGACGACGGCCGAACATTTGCTCTGCAAGCTCGTCGGCCTCGTCGGTGTCCATCCACAACTCCATGTTGAAGCGGCCCTTGATGCTGTTGAGCTCTCTCTCGATGTACTCGGTAGCGTCGATAACATCGACTGGAAGGTTATCGGGCTCAGGATAGGACATGGTGATGACTGACGGTTGAGTTTATGGTGGGAAGAGTTGGAGGAAGCAAGCGGGCACTAATCTGATAGACTGAATGAGCACGGTTGACGTCAACTTGCCCGCAACGGCTGTGACACTTTCTCTACCTTCGGGGTGATGAGGTTTGCGCCCCCTTGACGCTGCGACCGTGATCGTCGAGAAAGGAGTCTCCAGCGTATCGCTCAACTAGTTGTACGAGCCTCGATGCAACCGTTTTCCGCTTACAGACATCTTGCGAGAGCAGTGAGTCACCTTCACAGTCTTTGCATCCTCTCTCAATCACTCTGAGACTTCTTTTCTGTTAGCTTGCACGTACCAAGGTTCGGAGACAGACAGTCAAAGTCTTCGGTACGATCAGCTAAGTGCTCCGAACCCAGATTGGTGAGCTGGCAGCAAGTCAGGCAACCTTGCCAGTTCATAGGTGAGCTGGGCAGCACCTTCAAGCGTAGCTGACCAACAGCCTGGTCACCGTTCAAGTGAGCTTACAGCTTGTGAGTGAGCTGACAAACAGCAGATTCCTCTGTTGGTGAGCTATATTGTGGCCTCCTAGCTGACAGACAGCACACCGAATCAACAACCACGGGTATGCTGTTGCTCAGCGGCTGACGATCAGCGCCGACCAAGAACCAGCGAAGGCCAGTGAGCTATTCAGACGCTCCATAGCTGAAAGGCAGCCCCTGACTGTGAGTAAGCTACCGTACTTCTTCAATAGCTGACGACCAGCCCACGACGGTGGTTAGCTCCTCGCTTGATGTAGCTGACAGACAGCGGTCTCATCGGTCTCATACTTTATCGGTGAGCTCCGTCTATCGCAGCGATAGCTGACAGCCAGCCCCGCCCAGCCGGTGCCACACACGGTCAGCTGCGACGTGCGGAGACAGCTGATCGACAACCGAACTCTGCAAGTCAGCTTAGTGAGCACTTTCTCAGTCTGACAAACAGTACTCGGATCAGCAGTGGTGAGCCAGGCTTTCCTTGGCTAGCTAATGACCAGCCGCGCCGAGTTCATCCGTAAGTTTTGAGGGCCTTATGCCAGCTGACGACCAGTACAGCACGACAAAGGTTAGCTGAGCCCGGTTCCGATGGAGCTGACGAACAGTCGGAATCCCGCAAGACTGCTGGTGAGCTAGCCATTACTCAGGGCTCATAGCTGACAGACAGACGCAGACTGGCCGTCCGCATTGAACACAAGTGAGCTGCGGGCGCGCGATACTATGCAGTTGATAGACAGACTTTGAAGGCTGCTGCTTCCCAGCCGCGGCACACAAGTGAGCTATCTGTTGGTTTTCGGTAACTCACGACCAGACGCACCCTGTCTCGCCATGTTCCATCGTTCTCGTCAAAGACATGCAAACCTATGCATATGGATTTCAAAGGGGTACAACGGACAAACAAGCAGGTGTTGTGAAACTCCAGGAACAGTAGTGTTGTGTGGGTTGTGATGAGGTGATTGCTGTAACGTTTTACGTCGTAGTGTAGCTCGTCCGTCGAAGCGTCCTGAGCAAGCCCAGCTCGCCACGTTTGCGCTCGCGCTCGCCGTCGCCGTCGCTCGCTTCGCTCGCTCTTAGCTCCGAATCGGCCTGAGCCGCTCGCGCTCGGCCGTGCTCGCAGGCTTCTCCTTCTCCTTGCCGTCGCGCTCCTTGCGGCTGATAGCTGTCGCGATGCTGGACATGCCGCCGTGCGCGCGGATCTTGGACAGAATGTCGCGCGCATAGTTGAGCTTCTGGAGCGTCGACTCGACACGTTTTCGGTCCTTCGGGTCGGACGGAAGCGGGCCGAGCAGCGCCTCGAGCGACCACGTGCGGAGCACGTAGTGCTTGTCGATGACAGAGACGACGAGTCCGTCAGAGGATAGGATGAGCTTGGTGTGGTCGTAGAAGTTGAACTGGAGCAGCCCGTTCGAGAGCCGGAACAGGATCACGTGCTTCATGCGCAGGTACTTCTCGACGAAGACCATGCCCTTCGTCCGCTCCTCGTCGACCCAGTTGTAGGGGTAGTCGCCGAGCAGCTTGTTCAGGATATAGTTCTCGAACTGGTTCAGGAGGTACACCTTGGTCTTGAGCTCGGTTGGCGTGCCGTCGATGTTGTAGTTGCGCCGCGTCTGCAGCGCCTTGTCCTCGGGCGAGTACGCGATGTAGTCGACGTGCGTTTTGCTCGGCGACAGCACCAGAGAGCTCGTGTCGTTGAAATGCACGCTGACCGTGCCGTCGGACATCGCAAAGCCCATCCCGTACTTCGTGCAGTAGTCGAGCCAGCTCACGACAAAGACGCGCGGCGCAGGCGGTGACAGCTCGATGTGCGGCGTCCGGAACCCGCCGTTCTTCGCCGCCTCGAAGGCCGTCGCCAGGTTCGCCTCAAACTGGTCGTACACGTTCTTCTGCTTACCGGCCCTGAGCGAGCCAGCACCTGAGCTGCCCGATCCCGAAGACGCCGTTGACCGGTGTTGCGGCACATGCGCCTCACCGAGCGCACGTCGAGGTGATGTCCGCTGCTCACGGTCCCAGTATCGTGGCCTCTCGCGCTCCTTCCCACTGCTCCGCACAGGGACACCGCGCTCCTCGTCGCTTCCCTTGTCCGACAGCTTCATGCCGGCCATCTGGCTCACGATGCGCGCCTTCTGTACAGCGAGATCGCGGTCCCGTCCCTCGTACGCCTTGCCGTGGTCGTCGGCCGCGACGCCCTCGTCCTCCTCCTCGTCTTCCTCAGCGAGGCCCTCCATAGAGCCCCGCTTCTGGACTGCCCTGCGAACCGGAGACAGAGTCGCCTGCGCACCAGCGGCGGTAAGCTTGCGCAGCAGTGACGGCTCCTTGATGGCGGTCGGAGCAGTGACGAGCGGCTGGCGCGCGCTGTTGAGCAGCGCGCTGATTGGCGAGTCGGGCTTGACGGCGTTGTTGAAGTCGCGCTCCTGGGCGGCAATCGACGTCGCGAGCTGCGATGATGGCTTGCCTGGCGGCGTCGTGCTCTGCGGGCTGGCATCGTCGCCGATAGCGCGCCGCCGAACCGCATCAAAGTTGCGCCGGCTCTGCATCGGGCTGAGGTGGGTGTGGTCGGGCGCGTTGTCGTTCGCACTGACGGGGATGTACGACGGGAACGGTCCGTCCTGGAACCACGGGTGCTGGAGGATCTCGGTGAGCGTCGGACGCTGCTCGGGATTGCTGTTCAGGATCTTCATGATGAGGTCCATTGCGGGCCCGCTGATCTCCTTGTCGGGCGGGAACTCATACCGGTTCTCGCGGATGCGACGGTAGATCGCCTTAACGTCCTTGGTCTGGAATGGCGGCTTGCCGATCAGTAACGTGTAGAGGATGACGCCGACAGACCACACGTCGACCTCAAAGCTGTGCCCGTTCGTCGTGTCAAACAACACCTCGGGCGCGATGTAGTTCGGCGTTCCGCAGATCGTCTTCTTCCTCTCTCCCGGGTTCTCGATGAGCGCTGCGAGACCAAAGTCGCCGACCTTGATGTTCATGTCCGCGTCGAGGAAAAGGTTGCCTAGCTTGAGATCTCGGTGGATCACATTGTTGTTGTGCATGTACTGGCACGCACCAATCAACTGCGTCAAGTAGAAGCGGGCTTCCGGCTCGGTGTAGCGCTTGCGCCTGCGGAGCAGGTCCATGAGCGAGCCGTGGGCGCACAGCTCGAGAATCATGTACACGTTCTCATCGTCCTCGAAGCAGTCGTCGAAGCGCACAATGTTCGGGTGCTGCAGCATCTGATGCAGCTTGATCTCGGCCCAGAGCTTCGTCTTGTTCTTCTTCGTCTTGATCTGGCTCTTGCTCACGACCTTGACCGCACGCCGGCGTGCGCGCTCGTCGAGCACCTCGTACACTCGCGCGAAGCCCCCCTGCAGGTGTCAGCAGTCGTCACAGGAATGGAGTGAATTGGCGTGACGGTGGGATCGGCGCTGCTTTGGACTGCCTACACCCGCCGTAGAAGGCGCGGTCGTCGGAAACGGAGCACCCAAGCATCGTGCATGCACTCGAGAGCAGGCCCCCACCTCCCCTACTTGGCCTCAAGATCCATGCAAATGGTCGAGATGAGCGCTAATGGAGTGGAAAGTTTTCGGTCCGTGGGAACGAGATGGCTCGTGCCCGTTGTTTACGTCCTTTGCATCCCTCGACTGTGCACTGGCGTCGTGCTTGTACTCACTTCTCCCAAGAATCCTGTCCTGGTGTATACCGTTCCTCGTCCGTCATCGCGGATCTGCAGCGGAGGCGGGGGCAAGTTCTTCTTGTCCTTCTTCGTCGGCGCCTCCTTCGGCCTCGGCTGAGGGTCCTTACGCCTCTGCGCGGCCTCGGCGTGCGCTAAAGCGGCGGCTTCAGCGGCGCCCATTGCTGTGGTGGTGTGGAGGGTGAGTAGAGGGAGGGTTGAACAATGGAGGATGGTTGCAGCGTCGTGCAGTTGCTGGCAGTGTTGGCAGTGCTGTGGTCAATGGCGATGATGTCAATTGTGTGTGGGTGCAGGCGACAAGCAGAGGAAGAGGAGAACAACATGACAAGTAGGCTGCAGCGTGCTACAGTGTTTGGTCATTTTCGGTGGGCGGGAGCAAAACAAAAGTCAGTCGCGCATTGCTGGTCCTCTTCCCAGGCACGACCATTCCTTACCCTGGTGCCTGACCCTGTGCACTGGCGGTGGCGAGCGCACAACTAAGGCACGCAGAGCAATGTTGTGACATGACCGTGACCGTGGCAGTGTCTCATGCATAATTGAACGACCTCTCATCGTTCTCAGGCCGTTGATGATGGACAGTTACTCAGGTATGAGTGTTCTAAACAGCGCAAGGCGCTCAGATTGCCAGACGCCGTTGCGACGACGACCTGAGACACCATCGCCAGACTGCCATATTGGGTTGTCCCGCAGGGTGAGAATTACTCAGTCGAGGAAGTGATGATGGGTAGAACCAAACAGCGGCCACGGGGCGCCATGGAACCAAACAACCACAGTAGAAGCAACAGATGTGCCTCCTTTCTCGATGACCTGTCTCTTAACTGCATGATAGTGTAAGCCAGTGACGTTGGGCGTTGCCTGTTTGGTAAGGACGAGCGTAGCTTAGCTGAGTTCGTTGAGCAAATGCTGCAGCCATCCCGTCGCCATGACTGTCGCAACCCGCCTGATTACGACTCCACAGCCCGCTGTCTTCTCCCCAAACATAGACGTAGATGAGGCTTTAGACCTCACCACACAAACTACTTTCTTAGTTTCTTAGTATCTTGCAGGTGAGTCACAGGTCTGCATGCAATGTCGCAGTTGTGGCCATCGCGCTCTAACCTCGAAGCGAAGGCGAGACCCGAGCCAAGTCTGAATGCTGAACCCCGATAGGAGATTGTGCGTCGCTAAGACTTTCTAATGCGGCCCGCCCCTGATTAGCAATCCCTTGCCATTCCCCTAATCCTGCCTAGCGGAACCAAACCAAGACAAGGGTAAAGTTCAGGAGGCCGAGGTGTGGCGTTTTCCCACGACCAACCACCACCTTCCCTTCCTTCCACTCAACCTCCCCTATCCTTTCCTCCTCCCGTTCTTCCTTCCAGCGACTCTTACGCGCGTAAGAAAAGGGCAAAAGATACATCCAGGGGGAATCGAACCCCCACCGCATCGATGGCAACGATGCATGATACCATTTCACCATAGATGTAATGGACGTATTAGACCACTTCACCAACGCCGGACGTCGGCGGTGACCTTCGTTGGAAGTGGGTGCCTGATTGTGACTATGTACTCGTCTGTATCCTGATTCGAATGCGGTTCCGAGCTGCTGGGCGCCTCCCTGCTGCAACTGACGGATGGTAGGGGTGTGCAACAAGTGGATAAACAGGTACAGTGTATATGCATACATCATGATGTTGTGTTGAAGATGAAAAGCTTCGACGGGTGGGCTAGAGTCGTGACAGGGGGGCGTGGTGGTGCTGGATGATGGCGAGAGGGGCCAGCAGTATGTGTTGTGACGCTGGGATCTGATCCGATGCAGTACATGTCAGCCATGCGGTCGGTTCGAGAGTGGAAGTCGGTTGATAGCGACGTGTGTGTCGACGCGCTACCTCCTCACCCGCTTGGAACAACGCTGGTTCGTGTCGTTGGCGAGCGTCCTTTTTGGGGGACCTGCAAGATAGACGCTCTTGCCGGCCCACTCCTTTCCCCGCAGGAGCGCATTCAGCTCGGTGAGAACATGGCTCTCGTTGATCCTGAGGCGGTCGAGGGTGCCGAGGCGGGTGACCGAGTGCGCTCGTGTGAGCCAGATCATGACAACGCAGACGACTATGTGCGCAGGGAGCGCACCGAGCTCGTGCGGCAGCAGCGTCATCTCGAACCGGTTCGACTGACCTTGTGCCCTGGTCCTACGCGGCGGGCCGATCGAATAACGGTGGTCGCCCGGGCCATCGGCGAAGACGAACAGACGTCCGATGCCCGTGCGCATGTCGATCATCGTGAACGACCACGGGTGCGCTATGCCGTCCACCTTGGCATCTGGCAGTGCGTAAAAGACCTCTTTCACTTCACGCACTGCCCCCGGACGACCAAGCACTGAGACTGTTGCATGCTCCGCGCTCGCGTCAGCGGCAGCGAGGATCTTCTCCACCACGTCGACCGTCCACTTCGTCCGCGTAGTGAGCTTGAATGGCGGGAGCTTGGCCGCAGGTTGGCAGTTGGCCATCGTTACCACGGTATCGCACTTGGAGCAGAACCCGAGATAGATGCTGGTGTAGGTGGTGATAAATTGAGTGATGAAGTCGAGGATGCGTGTAATGGTGAAGGTGGTGGTGGTGGTGTGAACGGCGATGCGGGGGAAGCTCAGGTAGTTCAAGGTGGGCTGCTGCGTCGCAGTCGTGGGACGAGGCGGTGAAATACACAGGATGGCGAGAGTGCGAACTCTCAGTATGCACATGGCTGTAGTGGTGGCGGTGGACAGTGATGCACACACATCTCCAGATCAGATGTGGTTGGTGACGGAAGGCAGGAGTTGTCTGGCTGGGCTCTGCGTTCAGAGTACGTTCCTCACTGTCCGTCGCAGCCCGGTGCAGCCTCTTCTGCTTGTACCTCCGTTCACGCCTCCTTCGGGATGATGTCTTAGAGTAATCTCCCCTACCCTCCTCCCGAACCTGCTCCGTGACCTTCTCCACAGCGCGAATGTAGCGGCCGTCCTTGCGGCGTGTCCGGAGGCACTTGTCCGCCCACTGATTCCCCGCCAGAACCAGGTTCTTCAGATCCTTCCGCATGTATTTCTTGCGGACCCGCGGGCTGTCGGCGAGCTTGTCGACATTGTTCCCGCGACTGAGCCAGACGGCGATGATGGCTGTCCAGCCACCTATTGGCACCTTGCCGAGTCGACGGGGCAGCTCCACGGCGGCGAGGTCACTCATGTCGCAGCGCAGGGACGGGAAGGCGAGGAACCGCTCCTTGATATGAGCAAGCATGACTTCTGGGTCTGCTCGCGAACAGGGCAGACGAGCCGAGTCTTCTGCGACGGCCAATGACATACGCCAACGTGCCACGGCAGCCCGTCGCCATTGTACAGCAGAACGCTCGAGGGGTCGGTGTGTCGTCCTGCAGCGTCAAGGATTGCTTCCACGTCGGCGTCGGGCCAACACGGGTTGTGCAGCTGGTGAGGCTGTGGTCGGGGTGGAGGGGGCGTAAGGGGAGGTGTTGGCTGGGAGGTTGATTGGGAGGTTGGCTGTGCCCTCGGTTGCCCTATCGACTGGGCAGTGGGGGTCGGAGTCTGGGTGGTCGCTTGGATTCTCGATCGAGAGGAAGCTTGAGAGACGCGTGTAGGCGGAATCCAGGACGCCGGTCCAGGTCCAGCCACGGATACGAGTTCAATCTCGGAGTCGAGGTCGGACTCCTGCTCGTTGGCAGTATGAAGAACTACACCGCCTCGGCGTCCGGGTCAACAGCCATAACTTCCTGCTCCTCCTTCAGCTCTTCAAACTCCTCCTCAACCTCATCGTCGACGTCCATGATCTCGTCATCCGACTCGCCTCCGAACGTTTCGAGGATTGACCTTCCCGGTGTCGAGGAAGCGCTCACCTCACCGGGGTGAGGCATGACGCACCCGCTCCCGGAGCGGTAGCACCCCTAATATCGTCGCTGTTTTCAGGCTGGACAGGATCGATACACGGCCTGCCGCGCTGGGTGCATTTCCTGCAAGACGGGTTGCGGGACTTGAATGTCGACTGGCGCTTGGCAAGGAGGATCCACGCGTAGACCTCGCGGAGCTCAGGCGGCGCTTCGACGACCAGCGCCCGCTTACGCGCCGAGAGGAACTGGAGCGTGTCGATCGGCGGCGCTGGCGCCATCGCTGTCGGTATCGGTCGAGATGAGGAAGATGAGAAGAGCAGGGAAGGTGCAAGTGAAAGTCAGTCCATTTTTGGTGGAGGTCGCGTCCTTGCGATGTGGAAGATCTAATGCGGCATTGCGGGGTCCCCAGGTTCGCTAAGGGTGGCAATCTATGCATCAAGTGTCATGAGCTTTTCACGGCACGTACAGGTCTGATCGGACCTCGCAGAACGTCGCGGGCGAAGGGCAGACGCACTCCCGCGCCGGCAGGATGCGGGCCCAGAAGAACCATCCTACACCGGTGAGGAGTACACCCCACCGCGTCGCGAACCAGACGGCACGGAGGATGGCTCGCGCCCCGATCGCCAGATACTCGCCGAAGCTCTTGGGCTCAGAGAAGTCGATGGGCCGATTGATGAGACCCTTCACCATCTCTCCTTCCAGTCTCTCCTGCTCCGCCTGCTGCTTCATCTTATGACGCTCCACCGCCTCCTCCGCCCTGCGCCTGGACTGGATTTCCGCATCGGCCCAATGCACCGCCTCTGGCACTAGCAAGAAGGCTCGGGGTGGGGTCTGCTGCGCCTCAACCGCCCTGTCGATGTAGGTGCACTTCTCGTCCCAGAGGTCGTGGCAGGTGGTGCAGTCGTGGCAGTACTTGTGAAGGGAAAACAGGCGGCTGCCGTGGCCGCAGCGGTGCCCGCGGACGTGCACGAGGTACACGAAAGCGACAAGCAGCAGGGAACTGAAGAACAGCTGCTGCCACCAGTACTGCAGAAGGGCCCAAAAAAGTGGCCAGTGGTACCATGCGGCCAAACCGAGGGCAGACAAAGGAATCGAGCAGGCGATCAAGCGGAGGAATCCAAGCCACATGTTGCTTCGGGCTAGGAAGAAGTCCCGGATGAGGCGGACAATCTTCCAGCGCGAGCCGCAGGTTTCAGCTACGAAGGTCGTGCCGCTGAACACCGAGTCGCCCGCCTCAGAGCGCGGGAATTTGTAAGTAGCTTTTCGCGGTAGCAGTGCGGTCTCTTGCGGCAGCAGTTCGGGCTCGGTCTCGTCAGACCCATCGTCATCCTCCTCCGGAGGAGCAGGGGGACAGAGGGAGCCAGGGCTCCCCCGGGGAGGCGAGATCCCACGCGATGGCGAGCCAGCTTCTATCTCAATGCTGGGGACACCCTGGAACCGATTAGAGAATGACGGCGAGTCGACGTCCATGGGTGAGTCGGCGTGCGCGGTGCGTGTGCGTGTGCGCTCTGGTGTCTGCGGGGACAGGTTGGCGTTGATCGTAATCTCGGGCTCGGGCTCACGCTCCGGCGAGGCGGAGGGGAAACGGCATGGGATCGCTGGCGGAGGCGAGACAGGGTCGCTGTTTGCCGGTGCCGGGGCTCTAACAGGGAAACTGTGTCGGACTGATCTATGCGCGGCAGATCGACGCTCGGCGCGCTCGTCTCTCTCTCGCCTCTTGGCTTCTCGCTTTTGCTCCTCCGTCATATTGGCCTCCTGCCTCTGTCTCTCTGCCCTCTCCCGGTCTCTCCTGAGCTCCTCTTCTCTCAACTGCTGCCTTCTCTCCGCCGTTTCCCTCTTTTTCCGCCCTTCATCCAGCCTCCCTGTCTCTCGTCGCACCTGCTCCAGCCTCTGCTCCTCTTGCCGCTGCTCCTGTCGTCGTTGCTCCGCCTCCCTCTCCTCCTCTGTCATTGCTGCCAGCCTAGCTCGCTTCCGTGCTTCCGCGTGCTGTGCAACGGCACGGTTGTACCACGGCAATTGCCCGAACTCTAGCTCACGCAACTCTTGGAGGGCAGTTTTCCGATGGCGGTTCGGGTTCACCACGTCATCAAATGATCGTAGTCTTGGCGGCATGGTGTCGTTGGTGTTGTTACTAGTTCTAGCGTTGCTAGTTTCCGCGTGGTCGTTGTAGCAGTTGGTCGACGCATAGAGCTTGATGAACAGCACGCTTGCTTTATACACTCGTCGGTGGCAATGAGGATTGCTGATGAGGGGGAAGCTATGCATGTCAACAGACTGAGGTGAGCGGTAAATGCATTATTGTCCGGATGAAGAGGCAGTGACATGAGCGCCTTCTGTGATGGCATTGTCCGAATGGGAGAGCAGCCAGAGATTGCGGCTTGGATACGGCCGAGGATACGCGCTGGCCTTGACAACGGCTTTTGGCACTGCTCTTCACCAGTATCTCTGTGCAGCGCCCATTCAACCGATGCTTCGTCCTCAAGTTAGGACCGCTGACTATAACTCGATTTGCGAGGCGCTCCAAAGTGCACCGGTGTGCATACACTACATTCCCTTCTTCTGTACTCTCGACTTCATTGTTCACGGTTATTGAAACTATGCCTCCTCAGAGACGATGTACGCTGATGGCGCCGGTGCGGCGTGGCGAACTTCGATGTTGTTCTCTGATCGGTGTCGTCGGTGGTACCCACATCGGATATCGGGTCAATCTCAGGACCAATTAAAGAAACGCTTGCCGAGACCACAAGAGAAGAGCCACTTCGACGGGAAAGGAAGATTCTTGGGAGCAAGTTCGGGGACGGGCGCGGCGGCGCCAAGCGAGGCGAGGGTGATGATGGCGAAGACGGGGATGGCAATCTTCATTACGCTGAGAGTTCTTGTTCGGTGAGCGCGTGCTGAGGAGGAGCTGCAGACGCTTGAGGAGGACTTATATATCTTGAATTCTGGGAGTAGTTAAACCCACTCCACAGCGGACTCAGAGAAGTCAGGCTGGGAACACGAACACCGGTGTCAAGGACGGGCATCCTAATGTGACAGCGTCGTGACGGTGAGTGGCTCCGCTGGCCCCGCTTCCGCGCTGATCGCTGATAAGCTTCGGCACATGAGGCGGCGATCCCGGCTTGCCCGTCGACATTCACCAGGTCGGGAACAAGGACGCGGAATAACTACCGAGCCTTCATGTGCACAGAAGGAAACAGCATATGAATGGGCTTTCGGGTAGAGAATCGCGCGGGGTCATCACGGAATGTTCGGACAGCTTATGACCGCGTTCCGTAAACTTGACTCTGGCACGTTTGGTGGGCGGAGAGCGACTCGACTTGCCGTCCTCGCGACATAGACTGTCTGACCTTGGGAAGCGCGTCATCTGAGTTATAATGAAGCGGGGCCCAGAAATCTCGCTGTCTTTGTTGCATCATAGTCCCACGCAATCTTCCTTGAGGACCACAGCGGGACCACAGCTCCTTCATCCGCGGCACACATAGCGTACGAGAGTGCATCCCTAAGCATGACACTGCCCTGCATACTACGCCAGAGAACAAAAGCATGCCTTCATTAGCTTTGGCTCATTTGGAGTGATTGACTACACTTTTTGATCGAATGGTTCTTGGACCATTGTTGGGGAATTGGGCAGTTGTGGAGGCGATGAAGCGTTCACCACAACAACAACACAACGATAGCGAGTGCCTCCGGCCACCGGCTCGATGTGATGTAGTAAGCGCCCATGGCAAGCTGGATAAGAGGCACTACAATGAGCAGGAAGAACGACGGCGGGAGCGTGACGCCGTTGACGAGGATGCGGATCGTGCGGTGCAGCAGCAGGAGGACGATCATGTGGCGGTAATCGGCGGTAATTTGTGGTAATTCGTGGTCGTTATCTGAGTATTGCCCGCTAGTCTCTCGGCGCTGTTGTCTGCGACGATAAGGTGTTGTACAGAATTGGAGAAAGAGTGATCATCATGCTGCATACAAAGAACGGAGGGGTTGGGGATGATGCGAGCGCGACGGTGGGGCGACGCCGCGTGGCCGAGACGTCGTGTGTGCCAGCGCTGCGTTTGTCCTCCATCCGACTTTGACTCTGATATCATCATCAAACAACCTCTGACGAGATCACTCCCGCGCGACTTCATCTCCGGGCCGCCGCTTACGCTAAACCCAGAACAGGACCACCAACCACCAACACCCAACCAGTCCCCCCCCCAGCGATCACCATGACCTTCCCTCTCATGCCCTTCGTGACGGGTGCCGGTCTTCTCTCGCTCTTTCTTCTCCTCTACCTGCTCTGGTGGTGGGACGCCCCTGCGCCCTGGAAGTCCCGCCTGTGCCCCTATCAGCACCCGTACGCGCTCTGCGCCGTGTGCTCTCAGCATTGCGTCCCTCTGCCGCTGCAGGTGCCCCAGCCCCTTCCCTCCGACTTCGTGCACTACCGCGACTGCGCCGGATGTCCCGACTGTCCGAACGGGGGCGAGGTCAAAGCGAACGACATTGAGCTGTCGGGACTCGTGGCGGTCAGCTCGGGCGTGGCCCTGCTCGCTCTTACGGTCGTGGCGCCGCACATCGGTATCGTCATTGCGTTTCTGGCGGTCGTTGCTGTGGGATCGACAGGGAAGGACGTCAAGATTTGTATGAGCAGGGAGGACTGTCCGTGCATGCCGGACGTGTATCCCTGTCCGTATGAGAATGGCTGCAGCTCAGAGTACGTGCAGCAGTAGTCTCCGTCAAGCCTTCATACAGCTACAGTACAATGTTTAACATACAACAAAAGTCAATACGGCTTAGATAGAAGGGGATATGCAGTGCGATAAGATTAGATAGTGTTCAGGTGCAGAGCGTACAAAGCCTCGATGGTGCTGAGCTCATGTGGCGTGAGGGCGTGCAGAGGCGTGTTGCGAAGGAAGCTCTCCCGAGTCAATTCGTGGCCGGGGAGCACGAGCGGCGCTGCAGTCGGGTTCCATTCGACGAACACGCCTGGCGCCATGGCTACGGGCTTGTGGACAGGCTCATCCTCGATCGACGACAGGGATGATGTCGAGCCGGTGGGAGAATTGGGAGTGCCCTTGACAGTAAGTGGTGTGGAGCACTGGGACATGGGGGAGGCGGAGGATGAAGAAGAGACAGCGGGAACACAAGTAGCGGAGAAGCGTTTAACAGGAGGCAGCGGAGGAGGAGAGGAGCGCACCGGCGACCCATCCTCAGTCTCAGACAGGCGCCGCGCGGCCTGCGGCGACATGTGTCTGCGGTTCACTTCCTGGAAGGTGAGCATTTTGTCTTTCTCCCTAGTAGCTCGCTCAGCCCACCTGCGCAGCTGCATGTACACTGTCCCCGCCTTGTCCTTCACTTCCTCCCCCGTTATCTTTCGTCCCTCCTCCTCCGCCCCCCCATCACTCTCAGAATCCACGTCCATCTCCACCTCATCCTCAAACTTGACGCCGGATCTGTCAGCCACCCGTCTGGCGCGGAGCACGGCCCGACGCTTCTCCCTCTCGCGAAGGATGGAACCGCGAATCTGAGCTCGCATGCTATTCTTGACTGAGGGGTGGGCGAGCTGGTAAGCGTGAGAGGCGCGGCATCTCTGCCCGATCTCGGCGCGGAGCTTCAACTCGCGTAAATGCGCTGCCTCAGCCGCCGCGATCTGACGAGAGACACGGTTCCATTCTGAGATCGCCTTGCGGTGCGCTGCGTCTGCCTTCGAGGCGGCCAGCTCGGCGGGTGTGCGCCGACCGCGCTTGGTTGCAGCGGGGGTGCGGGCGGGAGTCCTGGGCGAGGAGGTGGGGCTCTTGGAGCTGAAGACAGGAGAGCTCATTGATGAGTCGGACATGGAGTGCTGAGGGAGTTCTGTGTGGAGTGCTTGAGATGTGAGTAGTGAGTTGTTCGTGAACGTGCTTCATATGTACACGCTCTCCTCGCCATCGCTGCGTGCATCACAACCTCTACAGAGATTGCCACAGTGTATACAAGTCAATCACACGCAGTCAGTTGCTTCACTCATTGATCAAAGCTCGACGATGTCGTCAGCGATCGCTCGCCACCAACAACCCACCACAAAAAGAGCAATAACCCCGTCATTGTTCTCGGCTGTCCATCATGCATTCTGTGCATCACCTCTGTCTCTACTCTATCTCGTTGCTTGAATACGCCTCGTTTGATCAGCCTTTGCGCGTCAGATCAGATGCGCATCCGCGGCAAAAGTGCACGGCGGCCATACGCATCCCTCTCGTCGATGTCCATCCCCTCCACCTCCGTCAGCTCCTCGTCGGCCTCCGAGCCTGGATTCAGCTTAACGGGTGCCGAGACGCTGCGTCCCCTCGTTGTCGACCTGACACTAGCCGGTTTATGGGAGAAGGGCACCGGATCCGTGGTCTGTATCGGCTGGATCGGGAGAGAATGGCGGGGACGCAAATGGTAGCCGTGCGAGGTGGGGCGGGCGCGTTTCTCCTTCGGCGTGCATGGCGGCGTGCTCTGGCGCTTTGAGGGAGTTGGTGAGCCGCGCACAGTGGCTGTCTCGGGGTCGGCCTCCGTATCCGCCTCGTCGCCGCTGTCGCACTCCTTCCTGCCCTCCGAGTTGGCTTCGCCCTCGTTCACAAAGTCGGCGGTGCCCATCTCACTGTCGGCGTCCGTGACCGAAGCGGAAGAGGAAGCCGCAGCGACAGAGGCGATAGTGGAGGGAGCATAGGGAGCATAGCGCGAAGAGCACCGCGCTAGCCACTCCGTGACGGAGATCTGCCCGGTTATGAGGAGGCCCTCGTCGTCGTCTGATTCGAATAAGCTCGAGGTGGTCGGGCTTGCTGTGTCGGGCTGATGTCAGCAAAGTCCCCTTTCTAGACTGAAGAGGAAGCGGGGGTACATGAGTTCGGAGGTTGAAGAGGAGAGAGGCGGCATTGAGTCATGAGTGAGAGCGTGAGGAGAGCGGAGGTGTGGCAACAGGTGCATCGTCTATCTCAGCTCACTGCGCTGAACAGGGCCACTTGGCACACGCGCAAGGCACATCGGCGCCCCAGGGCTCGGCGCTGTCGGGACTGACAGCCAACTCGCCTTGCTTCCCCTCCCCCTCCTGTGCCTCCTCTGCCTCCTCTGCCTTACTCTCTGCAGCCTCCTCCACCTTGCCCTCTCCCTCTGCCTTCTTCATCCCATCCCTCTCCACCATCTCCATACCAGTCTCCACCTCGCCCTCAGTCGCCTTGAACTCCGCCTCAACTGGCTGAACGCCGCCGTCCGCAGAAACCGGAGGCGACGGCGGTTGGAGCCCATCGCCCCGTCCCAGCACGCCCCGCAAGACGACCTCGCTCCGCCTGTAGACAGAGCTAGTAGAGTCTTGCGAGTACACAGACTCGAGCGTCGTGTCGCCGTACGTTGCGCCTGTCCTGTCCCCCTCTTCCTCTTCCTCCTCCTGTCCCTCCTCTTTTTCCTCCTGTCCCTCCCCTCCGTCTTCCAGCCCTCCCTCCTCTCTGCTCTCCTCATCAACTGTAGCGGACACGCAAGGCAAATCAACGGTGTCGAAAGACGTATCGGCCGTATTGGGCTCGGTCCGTTCTTCTATGACCTGGAGCGGGCCCATGAGGAACGGAAATGGAAGCGTTGGGGAGTAGGTTGAGTCAGGGACTTCTCTGCCCTCCGCGATGGCTTGGAGTGGGGATGGAGCCGAGGCTGGGGCTGAGCCAAACTTGGACACGGGCGGGGTGGGGAGGCTGGATGAGCGCGGGGGGAGGTTGGGCAGACTGGACGAGCGAGGCGGCAGACTTGGAAGGTCGGGCAGAACTAACGGAGCCGAGGACGCAACAGGCGGAAGCGACAGAGCGGCCTGCGCGGAGGCAGTAGTAGGCGAGACAGTTGGACGCGAAGAGTCCGAGGAGACAGAGTCACGCATGCTAGGCTCAGAGGGAACGAGGGTCGAGCCGTCCCAGTCGCCTGACTTTGCACTCGGCGGAGGGGATGGGAGAGGGACAGCAGCTCTCGGCGGCGAAGGCGGAGCCTCTGGGAAGGGCGTGCTCGGAATGTTGCTCACCATGTTGTTACTGGGGAATTCATCTCACAGACGCCAGCTTATCACCTGCTTGCGAGGGTAAGGGGGGACGTCAGCGCTGCCATCAGTGTCAACTTGTTCATCAGCGTCTTCAGCAGTCACATTGTCGTAAGCATTGATTCTGCTGAAACTGGAAGGGGCGAAGAAACCACGACGTAGCCATCGAAAGCAGACAGGGGGACCATTGTATCGTCGAGACTAGTCTGAGTTCTTCTTGTCGTCCAGACTAGCCTGTGTCCTTGTTGTCGTCCAGATTAACCTGAGTCCTTGTCGGAGATCGATCCCCGCCCCCGCCCTGTTCATTGAACGGACGCAGACCGTGCCCGACCGCATCGGACTTGAATCAGCTGCAACAATGGAGTGCTCGCGAAGCAAGTCCCATGATGGCTGCGACTAAACTTATAGCACGGTCAGAATGGTCACCCGACCACGTTCAGCCGAGACTTATCGCCCGCCCATGCCGCCCAGTCCCGCCCAGTCGAGCAAGCGTACCCGCCATCGGGTTACGCACTCGCGCACTCGTCTCGCGGCTCGTTCGATCGTAACGCCGGCTCCAAGCGATCATGTGACATTGCTACCCTACCTATCTGTGCCACTCGCGTGTCAGCAATCTGAAAAGTCGGCGGCATCAGGAGAGGGAGTGAAGCAACGAGAGCGCTCCAGAGAGCCATGGAAGTGCACGTTGGTGGGGGGAGCGAGTGCGGAGCAAAGGGCGCGGCGGACGCCACTGCGGCGATCGCGCGGCGAACTCTTTAAGCCAAGTAGATCCGCGCTGTCGCCCGGCCCGGCCCTTTAACGTTGATCCAGCCGCGCCGGCGAAGTCGGCGGATTCCTTGATCGTCCCCTGCCGCCCTTCTCCCCTTCCCTGTTCCCTGTCCCCTGCGGTGCTGCTCCCTGCGCAGCACGCGGTGCCGAGCTGCCCCGGAGCTGCCCCGAAGTATGGACTTTCCTTTCGATGAAAGGACTCGGAGCTTGTTTGGGTTCTTGGCCCCGGTTGTTACTGGACGGCTAGTTTACGGTGCGGTTACGGTGCGGCTGGATGGAAGGGGTGGATTAAGTGGACGCATGGTCGGTTCGGTCGTCGGTCGTCTGCGATCTGGGAGCACATGGGTCGCCTCTTGTCTACTGGCTGCCTGGCTCAGAGATATGTCTCTCGAGTATGGCCAGCCTGGTAGCCTGGCAGCCTTGACCAAAGGGAAAATGTAATGGGGCCAGGGCGGGCTGGGGTTCCCGGAATCAATCCGTCTACTGGGTGCCCCATTGGTAACCCAGAGTTGCAGTTGCCCGCTGGCAACTGTCGACCTCGTGTAATTGCATGCCCCACTCTGTCTCTCTCTCGAGTTGTATCCGCTCCGTCATGCATGCATGCATCAGCAAAGCACCAAAAGGGCCCGGCCGGCCCGCCAGTCTGCGAATCGGAGTTCGGAAGCATCTTGGATACCTATGTGTCAATGTAAGCCACCGTATGTATCTCTTGCCCCTGTCGGTCCGCGTGGTACGTATACTGGTGACACCTCGTGGTTACATTCCACAAAAGACTGGGTAATGGAAATGGGATGTGGGGAGACGGTGAGACGGGCACTTCAGGTATGGGTCGCGGTGCTGACGTGCTTACATGCTGACGTGCTGACACGTGCTGGGCGCGGTGGCCCGAAGACCCATCCACAAAGCCGCCGGTTCCTTGTGCGTAACAGCAGTGTGAGCGCCGATGGATGCGCTGAAACCGATATTAGCATGGAGCGAGTCTAATTTCGAGTCTATCTTGGGCGTGCTGGGGCACTGGACAAGAGACGCAGAGACGCGGCTGCCTGGGGGCGTTAAGGTTCGTCCTTGCCGCACCAGAGAAGAGCTTGAGGTACGCACGGGGGCAGAATCCGAATCCATGCATCTCGTCAGAGGACTCATCCCAGGTCCACCGCGTGCTCCTCAGGGCACCCGCATCACATGGTCACTGGGTCTTTGGGTCTTAAGCCTTATTGTTCTGCGCGCGTCACCCCCAGGGTCAGCGAGCACGATTGCCTCGGGTACTGTGCCTCCAGACGATCCAGACGAACGATGCGCTGGGGCAAGGCGTCTCAGGCGCCAGATCGACTAATACAAACCGGGGTTAGGACTTGTTAACCGGGTGGACGCACGTCCATACGCCACGTACACAGACTCCGCATACGACGGCGCAGTCGCAGTCGCAGTCGCAGTCACAGCAGCTCCGTGCATTTGAACGCAGAGCTGCGAGAGCACTTGCGTCCCAGGTGCCAGAACAGGCCAGAGAGAGGAAAAAAACGCCCCCAACGTCACTCCGGCTTCAGCCGCGAAAGCCGCTCTCGTCAGTCACTCCCGCCGAATCGACGCCGCCATGTCTGGGGGTCTGGCCACTGCTGCAACACATGGTCGCATCATGGTCTCATGCCACTGATAGCGACATGCATGAAAGTAGAATCTTGGATTTGCCGTAATCAATGCAGCATGCAGCACCTATCAGCGAGGTATAGAGTTACTGGACGCAGCCGGGACGGGGGAGGGGATTCGGCTCGGCCCTGGGACGAACGTGAACCCTTTTGTCGTGCCCTTGTGCCCTTGTGCCCTCAGTAGCCCCGCGTGGTTTCACTTTCGCACTTGATCGTGCGGTGCACAGTGGCCAGTCGACCTTTCCGACTCGGCGGCGGCGGCGCCCAACGACCAGCACAGTCAATCGGTGACTTGGCTTGGGTTGACGCAGGACCACGAGCTGACACCACTGCACCATCCTCGTCACCAGTCACCAGTTCAGTCAGTGCCAGTCGTATCAGTCACTACCACGCCTACCTCGAATACGTCTGCGAACCACTGCAAACTAAGCATTCGACATTCCCCAACCACGCTACCACCGTCTCAACTCTACACTGCGCACGAACCCCATACATCCGCCCCTCTGACCCTCTTCCCACTCACCACCTCCCCTTGCTTCTCTCATCCTCACCCTCTCTCTCTCTCTCTCTCTCTAACCCTCTCTTGATCTCTCCCGCATTCTTCTTTTCCTTCGATTCTCTCATTTGCCGAGTTTCCATCACACAAAACACCTAACGCCCGGCCCCGACCCACGACTACTACGAGCACGACAGCGGTAGCAGGCAGGCAGCACAGTCAACACACAGCCCCGCATTCACCGTCCCACCCAACCCGCTCCGTCTACCAGTCTACCGCTCCGACTCGATGGCCCGACAATCGCATTCCATTCGGCATCTCTTCTAGTGTACTACAATCGTGCGGCCGACAGGTGGTCTTAGACGCAGCATTCAGCGACCGCCACCCAGGCAGGCAGCACAGTGTTCAGAGCCCACGCCCACGCCAATCAATCCGCACTACACCATTTCTGATCCTCTCCCCCACAAATATCCACAGCACTTCAATCGACCTTTCCATTCCGCCCGTTGCACCCGCCGCAAACGCTTGTCCCACCCCTCACTCATTCCGTTCCACCCGTGACGACTACTCTTGCAGCTCTGCAACAACACGCTACGCTTCCCGCGACAAACGCACTAGGTCTCTTGCACCACACGCACGCACTGCACGCCGCCTCCAGGGTCAATTCATACATAGCTCAAGGCCCAACTTTTTGCCGCCTGCTGGGCTTGCTTGGGCTTTGCAGCTTCGTATTGGACACCCGCCGCTGCTATCAGCAACCCCCTCGGCAACCCCTACGGCGTCCCTCCCGCTGACTCGATCTTTCGCAAGCCATCAAGTTCCAAGGCGTCAACACCTCACTCTTTGCTGTTCCTACCATTTTCTTTCTTTCGGCCTCCCTTCGGCCTCCCTTTGCAACCTTCTCACTGTCTGCGACAGCCTTAAGGACGACGCCGACGTGCTGCAGACGCGCCCGTCGACGACATGAGCGGTCACGAAACCCCCAGCGCAATGTCGCCCGGTAGGCGATACGCAGCACTCGACCGTTCTCCGTCACCACGGCCGCTGCTCCAGCAGCGGTTACCCAGCTTCTCACACCAGAGCTGGGACACCTGGACCGACGGTTCCGGCTCGACAGCCGGTGCCGGCCCCTCGGCAGGGCCGAGGCGAGTCTCCGCGACCCACACCGTTATCGGTTTCGGGCCGCCGCCCTCGGCGGCGTCAAACGGCATCTCGTTTCCTCCCCCCGTTCCTTCCCCGCGAGCGTCAATGATGGGCATGTCCATGACTTCTTCGCCCGTCACCACACAATTTGCGCTTCCCAAGCCGGGCGCTTCGGGACGCCCCAGCTTCTCCCACCAATACCAGAGCAACGACCACATCGACCTTCCTTCATCACCAAGGGGAGGGTACCGCCCCGAACTGTCGGGCTCCCCCCGTGCCGTTCCCAACGAGATTCGCTCTCGCCGCAACTCTGCCGCCGTTGTCTCAATCTCGCTGTCCTCCCGATCGCGCTCGCGGACGCCTAGGGGCAGCTCAAACCTGCTGTCCGGCCGGTCTGGCTCAGGGACCCCGAACAACAACAGCTCCACCCCGAATGGCGGCGTCGACGACGCTGCCTGGGCTCCCGGCGTCGACGACATGGACGACTGGCAGCCGACCGGCGGTGTGCTCCTCGACGCCGACGAGGAAGAGGAGCGTCACGACAACTTTGGCTTTGACGACTTCCAGAGCCAGGGCCGGTCGTGGACAGCAGAGTCGGATGCGAGCCACATTGCCGACGTCCTGCGGCCGGGCATGGTCTTTGGGGAGGGGCTCGAGTTCGAGGGCGACGTGATCGCGCCGGCCGTCGGCCGCCTGCAGATGAACGACACGAGCGACGTCGGCCTGCCCTTGCGCCGAGATTTCAGTGCGATGGGCACAAAGCGCAACCCCAACGAGAAAAAGACCTACGATGTGATCCGCCAGCTCGGATCGGGATCGTATGCTTGTGTCTATCTCGTGCGGGAACGGGGCGGACGCAAGCGCGAGTACGCACTCAAGTGTCTCAGCAAGCATGATCTCGAGGACGACCAACTCGAAACCCAGCTCTTCGAGGCGACCATTCACCTCTCGCTCCCGATCCACCGCAACATTGTCACCCTTCACGACACGCTCCAAACCAAGAACTGGCTCTTCCTCATGCTCGAGCTGTGCCCTGGCGAAGATCTGTGCGTAGCTGTGAAAAAATAACCGATTAGCCTTTTACTGACTCTGAAACAGGTTCTACTGGCTCGAGCGCTCCAGAGACGCATCACCTCCCCCGGCGAACGCTGCGCTCCCTGGCGATGACGACCCGCGCGGACGTGACATCATGTCGTCGTCGCGGCTTTCGTCGTCTTCCATTCCTTTCTCTTCCTCCCAACTCTTCTCCAACTTCCCGAGCAGCTTCACCAACTCGCCCGGCGCCTTCTCCCCGAACAATGGATTCAACGGCTTCCAGAGCGGATCACAGTACTCTGCGTCTCCTGCGTCGCTCCTCTTCGCGCATCACAACGGAAGCCAGTCGATCAGTCTCAGCTCGCACGCCGCGACGCCCCCAACCCCCTCACTCCTGTCCGCCTTTTCTGCGAACACGCTGCTTACGCCCCGCCGACTGCGCCTCATCGCCTCCATGTTCTCGCAGATGTGCGAGGCGGTCGCGATCTGCCATGACGCAGGCGTCTCGCACCGCGATATCAAGCCCGAGAATTTCATCTGCTGCGACTCGGTCGAGCTCGAGGCCGAGACGACCGCCGACGGCTCGCCCGACTTTGGCCCTCAGTCTCGCCGCAAGGTCATTGTCAAGCTGACTGACTTTGGCTTGGCTACGACTGAAGAGGAGTCTGGCGATGTCGAGTGCGGCTCCAAGCCGTACATGAGTTACGAGTGCCGGAACAATCTCGGCCCCTCGTACCGCCCGAAGCCGGCCGACGTATGGTCGCTCGGAATTGTTCTCATCAACATGCTGTTCCACCGCAACCCGTGGAAGGACCCGACGGATGGCGACGCCAACTTTGACGCGTTCCTCGCGGACCGCGCCAGCTTCTTCCAGACCAAGTTCACGGGTATCGGCAAGGAGGTCGCGACGTACCTGGCAGAGCGCGTTCTGTGCATTGACGTCGACTCGCGCGTGTCTGCGCATGAGTTTGGCCAGTGGGTCCGCCAGCTGCCCGAAATGATCGCCGGACGCCGTGCCGTGCAGGCGCTTAAGATCGCCCGCCTCGAGAACCGCGCCAAGGCCGCCAACGACAAGGGCATGTTTGCAAAGGCGCCAGTTGCTAAGGCCAACCACCGCCCGAGTGGCCTCGCGAGCGCGCTCAGCGCCAACGCCGTGTCACCACTTCCGGTTCCGACAGCCGATCTGCCTCCGCCGCCCACGCAGCCCCAGCCGCCTAGCCTGTCTTCGCTCCCGCCGAAATCCGAGCTGTCCGACACTGGTGCCCCGCAAGTGGCCCCGACCCCGGATCTGCTGGAGGGCGACGAGATTCGTTCTGCGACTACTGTCGACGACAACCCGACCCCGAGCGACCTTTCGACCGTTGTTTCTCCCGAGCCGCCCGAGGACTCCGACAACGGTGCCGCCGACCAGTTCGTCAAGCGCAGCGAGACGCAGGGCAGTTCACCGCCAGAGGGCGACGAGCGCTCCCTGTCGACGCAGAAGCGGCGCAAACGCGGGGTCCGCAAGGGCAAGGCAGCGCAGGCGGCGCTCGCGGCGCAACAGGCGGTCAGCGGTGAGACGTCTCGCGAGGAGCGCGACGCCTTCCTCGCCGAGCTCGTTGCTGCCTCGGAGCAGCTCGCGCGCGACCTGTCCAAGAAGAAGACGCTCGACGTGACGCACCGGGCCGAGTTCCCGCCGCTGGGTGCGACGCCTCAGCAGGTGGCGGCTGCGCGCAAGAGCCGCTGGAAGGACTTCCTCGCCATGAGCAAGGGCAACCCGCAGCTGGAGGCTCTCGCTCAGCGCGTCGCGGAGCGCGAGGCGGCGGCTGGCAGCACATGGTCGGCGCCCGCGCAGCTGCAACACCAGGACACGAAGGAGTCGCCTCCCCGCCACCAGCCCCGGGAAACGGTCACGACCGTGGGAACCGTGTCGCTCGGCGGCGCCGACGAGGACGACGACTGGCGCCGGCGCGACAAGGCCGCGACGCCCAAGCCGGCGGACGCGAAGCGCTCCTCGCGCCGTGCTACGGAGGACTCGTCGCGCTCGCGTCAGGCTGCGCTCGCTGCTGCCGCGATCGCCGGTGGAATGGACACGATGGGCGCGTTCGGTCGCCCGTCGCACCTCGGCCGCCCCGTGCCGCTGAACACACGTCGCTCGCCGCTTGCCGATGATGCCGAGAAGAAGCTCCCGAAGAAGGAGACGTTCTCCCCGACCGCGTCCAAGAAGGAGCCCTTCTCGCCTACGGCCTCCAGGCTGTCTGCCAAGTCGCACACGACGTCGACGACGAGCACTAAGGTGCCCTCCCCGGCTGCAACGGCGTCCAAGGCGTCCGCTAAGCCCGTGCCCGCTCCCAAGACTGTGCCGCTCGCCAAGGTGCCCTCGCCCCCGCTCAGCGAGAAGCCGAAGAAGCAGATGTCGAGTCTGGTCAAGATGTTTGGCGGGCTGAAGACGAAGGGGAAGGAGTAACCTCTGAGCCGAGCCAGCGAGGCGAGGTAGCTCTAGTAGTGGTAGGACAGTAGCACCGAGCGCAGAGGCGAGAGGTGAGAGGACAACAGTAGCGTGTCTAGACAGGAAAGAAGTAAACTCAAACACATCAAGTGCATATGTATGATTAGTGCATAGAGGGGAACTCTGCGATGCGCGCGAAGCTGGAAGAGGGTGACAAGTCTTATGCGGCGTCTTTGCGGCGGGCTGATAAGATAAGTTCGGGCAGTCGGCGAGCACGGGTCGTGTGCGAAGGACTGGGTCTTGGACACTTGCGAGTGGGGAGTGTAAGCTCACAATCGAATCGGTCACGTCACAGCCTTCTGATGGACTACGCCCGCCAAGGTATGTACAACAGCCCGACAGCTGTGTCGGTGAAGTGCACTTCTCGCGGACAGTGTCGTCCCTGTAGACATCCCCTCACGGACCAGGGCTCCACCTCTTGCTCCACCCCTTTCACCAGCCCACCCCTCGGTTCGCCCGTCTGAAGCCAGGCGTCGCGGCACATGACCAGAACCAAGGCTACAACTCTCCAAACGAGCTCAATGACAAGGCGGTCCAAGTCTGGCGAGTTGACAGATTTCGGGGCACCTGATCAGCCCACATGCGCCTTCATGTATCTCTGTTTCATGCAGTGTGCACGAGAGGCAGGCACCTGTGATGTGCGAGATGCGCGAGGTGTCGTTACGCCCTGTTCTCTGGGTTCTCTGGGTTCCCTGGGTTCTCTGGGTTCTCTGCGCTCGACCCAGCGACCCAGCGAACTAGTGACCCAGCGAACTAGTGACCCAGCGACCCAGCGACCCAGCGACCCAGCGACCCAGCGACCCAACGACCCAGCGTACTAGCGTACCAGCGAAGCAGCGGTCCAGCGACTCAGTGACTGGACCCACACGATTGCGCAACGGTCAAGACCGCATGACCGCCTCATTGGAGCTTTGTCGCTTATCGACCTCCTTCTGACCCCTCCGAACCTTCCGACCTCTCCGAACCCTCCGACCCCTACGACTCACTCCTCCGACCCCTCCGAGTCACCCTGTGAACCACCACCCATCGTCATGCTGCGGTCACATCAAGATGCCCGCGCTCCGCCGGCTTTGTCGTTGATAACCGAGATCCACCCTGCACTCCTACACTACTGCACTCCTACACTCCTGCACTCCTACACTCTGGCTCTGATGGCTCTTCCGCCCGTCTTCCCCTGGATCTGCTGGCTCCGCAGCGTGAGTTCGCCCCAAACAAGAACATGCATTCGTATGTAAGGACCTTGTCCGCCTGCATGGTTTCCAACAGCTCGACAGCTCGCCACGCTCCTCGCAAGTAGCATCGAGTCAGCAGAGAGTGCATGTTCGTAATGGCGGAATGGAATGATTATTGGCATGAAACATGTTACAACGTATACACTAGCCCCTCCTACTGCACGCTCTTGAGAAGCTCGCACGTCTCACTGCCCTCTCCCCCTCTGCCTGCGCCCCCCCTTGCTACCCTCTCCCCCTCTGCCTGCGACTCGTACTCGCTGACCTCGCTCCACCCGACCAGCTCGCTCACTCGCAGCTACTTGCGACTTCTGGTCCGCGCAGCCACAGTCCCCGCCGGCGCCTCATTCTCCTTCTTAGTCCGCACACTGGGTTTCCTAATTCCCGTGGGCTTCTCCTTCCCTCCCCCTGACGCTGACACCGTGCGTCGAGTCGAGCGCGTCGGCTTGGACTTGGGCTCGGGTTCGGGTTTCGGTTCGGGTTCAGGTTCAGCTTTGCGCGTGCGCGTCGAGCGGGTGGGCTTGGACACTTCGGGTGTTTTGGCACGTGTACGGGTTGACGGTTTCTCCGTGTCATCGGTAGACTTTGCGCGAGTGGAACGAGAGGTGGGCTTCGAGACTGGCTCGGGGGAGGGAGCGCGGGGTTGCTCCGCCTCGCCGAGGACTTGGCGCGAGCGCGTCCGACGCACCACCTTCTGAGGAACCTCTTTCTCCTCCGGAGCCGTCGACGTAGAGCGTGTGCTGCGCCTCGACGCTGTGGACACCGTGGACACGGGCGGCTCAGAGGGCGCCTGGCTAGTCTGCCTCGTCGACCTCCTGCTCGGTACCTCCTTCTCGAGCTCCTTGCTCTTCGTACGCGTGGTGCGGGTGGAAGAAGAGGGGATCTCGATTTCGACTTCGCGGCGGGACTTGGGCGAGGGAGGCGTAGCGCGGGGCACGGACACCTTGCGCGGGAGACGGCTCCTAGCCGTTGAGCTGGAGGTGGAGTTCGAGAGGGCCGAGGGAGGGCGTTTCTGCTCCTTCTTCTCCTCGGCGGGCTCCTCAACTTGCTGCTCGGTCTCGGCTTCGGGCTCAGCTTCGGGCTGCTCAAGGTGTACCTCCTCGGGCTCAGTGGTCTCGGCGGTCTCAGCCTCTGGCTCAGCAGCGTCCACGACCTCCTCAGCCACCTCGCGCTCCTCGACCGGCGCAATCCCAGTCGGGATGGCAGAAGCGGCCTCCGCCTCCCTCTCGGGGAGTTCGGGAAAGAAGTCGCCGACACTCGCGCGATAAGCCTTCTCGCGTTTCTGCGCAAACATCTCCTTCACTCCCGCGAGGCGGGGCGTGCGCTGCTCCTTGCCGTAGAGGTGCTTGACGCCGTCGAGAGCCGGTGTCTCGGCAGTCTTGGGCTGGGCGTACAACTCGCGAACCCCAGTGAGAGAAGAGGTGGCAGCCTCCTTCTGCGCGTACATATGCTTGACGCCGTCGAGCGCGGGAGTCACGGCCTCCTTCGGTTGAGCGTAGAGCTCGCGCACGCCTGAGAGCGCAGGCGTCGACGCTTGCTTCGCGTACAGGTGCTTGACGCCGTCCATGGCCGGAGTCGGGGCCGGGAGCTTGGGGTACAGCGCCTTGACGCCAGTCATGTCCGGCGTCGGCGCCTCCTTCGGCTGAGCGTACATCTCCTTGATGCCGCTCATCGCTGGAGTGGCCTGGGGGAGAGACGGGTACAGGCTCTTGGTGTTCAGGTCCGGCGTCGCCTGCTCCTTCGGCGCGGCATACATCTCGCGGATGCCTGCGAGTTTCGGTGTCTCTGCCTCGGGCTTGTGCGCGTACATCTCCTTCAGGCCGGACATCGCAGGCGTGGCAGCCACCTTCTCGCCGTACATGTGCTTGACGCCGGTGAAGTCGGGCGTCATGGGAGTAAGCTGATGCGCGTCACTAGGGCGCTTCTTCGTACGCGTCTTGCGACCGGGCGAGGGAGCATGCTCCGCCTCGTCCGCCTCGGCCGTCGCGGCCTCGTACATGTCCCCGGTAACCAAGGGAGCGGCCGTCTTTGGCTTCGGCGTCTTGCTCGGGGTCGCCTTCGGGGTCGAGTGCACTGACTTCTGGATACTCCGCCTCGGCGTGCGGCGCAGCGCATACGTCGGCGACGACTCGAGGTGCTCCTTCTCGGGCTCCTCCTCCGCGTCAGCGAGCGCGTCCTCGCCAACCGTGCCCTCTGGCGTCGGCGACGGGAGCTCCTCGACAGCGTCAAAGATGTTCGACAGGCGCTTCTTGCGCGCCGTGGCTCCGAGCGGTGTGCTCGGCACGGCAAAGTCTAACGTCTTTCTCCTCTCCTTCGCCGGCGTCGCTGTCTTGAGTGCGAGCGCGGAGAGACGCCGCTTGATGTCGTCCATCGGCGTGCCGGGTGCAAGGTTCCGCTGAGGCTCCGGCTGCTCAGGGCTCTTGAGCAGAGCGGAGTGCAGCGGCTTCAGCGGTGTGGCACTTGGAGTGGCGGGTTGCGGCTTCGTGAACGAGCCCTCGGGGAGACCGAGCCGGCGCGGCGTGCCGAGCGCATTCCTCTGCGCGGGGGTTAGGCCCTCAGGCGTCTTGGGCATCGACTTGCGGCTCTTCTTCGGCGTCGACGTCTGCACATCAGAGGACGACGGCGTGAACAGACTCGTCGCCTTCAGCGGCGTCATGGAGGGCATGTCGTCGTCGTCCATCAGGAAGTCAGGCAGGTTGCTCTTGACCTCGGGCTTGACCAGCTGCGGCTGCTGGGTAGGACGCAAGGGAGACCAGAGTAACGACTCGCCGTCGTCCGGACCCATCTCGCGTACAGGGTGGCCTAAACCGCGTCTTGAGGGCGAGAGCAGGCCAGTGGTGATGGGGCGAGCCTTCTCGGCTGGTGTGAAGCGCATGGCGGGGCCACCAATCTCGCTTAACCCGGTCTGCGAGACACGAGGTCCGCGACGAGGGCTGCGCTGTGGCGTCGGCGCCTTCGGAGGAGTCAATTGGATGGGCTCGGTGCCGGGGGAGGTCTTTTCCGGAACAGCGTCGTCGACGTCGCCAGAGATGTCGGCTTCGGAGGCGGCGCTCGACTCGGCAGAGAGCTCCCACTGCTCCTCGACCTCATCCTCGGCGTCCTCGTCCTCGTTCTCGTCCCTTTCAGCATCTTCTTCCTCCTCAGCGTCCTCGTCCTCTACCATTTCGGCCTCCTCATCGCCGTCAGACTGCCCAGCCAAGTCGCCAAAGTCGATAACGCCCTGTCCCGGGATGCTCGTGTCGCTGGACAAGCTCCCTCCGTCAGAGTCCGAGTCGTCAAAGCTATTCTGCCCATCCTCAAAGATCCACTTGAGCTCGCCCTCCTTCGCGGGGCTCACAATCGGAGGGATGTTCTCATCGTTCTCGTCGTCCGAGGAGTCAGAGTCCGAGTCAGGGATGACTGGTTTCGGCGGGGAAGACTTGCGCGAGCTCGTGCGACCGAACGACTTGCGTCGCGTCTCGACAGAGCCCATAGCTATGCCGCCGTCGACGCCGCGCTGCAGCTGCGACTCCTCCCAGACCTTGCGCGCAGATCTGAGGAGCAGGAGCTTGCGAAGAGAGGCATCGCCACGAGGCGTGCTGTACGCCACCTGCGCTGTGATCTGGGGTCCGGCGCGAGAGGGCGTCTCGTACGTCGCTTCCGAGACAGGGAGGGGGACGAAGCGCGGCGTGCGCGGCGACTCGGGCTCCTCCTCTGCGTCCTCGAGCGCCTCGGGCGGTGGCGGCTCGGCGACGTTGGTCTCGGCCGATGGCTCGACAGCCTCGGGGCTCTCGGCTGGCTCCTCCTCGGTCTGCTTCGTGTCCTCGGCGAATCGGATACGCCTTGGCACGACGCTCGTGTTCCTCGGCTCAACCTTGCGCCTAACTTGCGGGGTCATGAACGCGTTCTCGAAGACCTTGCGTTCGTCTCCCCGCTTCTCGACGAAGAGTGTGTCGCCCTCGTCGCCGGCTAGCTGCACTGGCTTCTCTTCTTCCTCCTCCTCGTCAGCCGTCACAGGCAACTCGAGACCGAGCGTGCTCCGCCGCGGTTGCAGGGGCACGAACCGCCTGCCTTGCGGCACGATCGACAGACGGTGGCTCGCGCGTCGCCTAACTGGTGTGCTCGGCACCTCGCTCGGACCAGGGGAGCCGGGCACAGGGGGGAGCTTGACGGGAGAGGGAGCTGGAGAGTCGTAGCCTGAAGACGTGGAACCGGGACCGTAGGTAAAGCGGAACAGCTTCTTCGCGAACAGCAGCTGGTCGCCACCGCCGAGCGCGATGATCGCGCCTGCATGGTGTTTCGTCGGCTTGCCGCCCGAGGGCGTGTGCACCAGTCCATTAGTGCCGTGCACAGTCAGCGCGGCGTGTCCGGTCTCCAGGTCGAACTCGATCTCGGCGTGAAGTTTCGATACGTCGGGGACGTAAATTCGGACCTGTGATTAGTTAGCATCTGATCTGTACGCAAGGAGGGGAGGAGTAGGCAGATAAGAGGACGCACGTCGCAGTCCTCGTCGCGGCCGAAGGTAACACGCTCCGCGTCGATCGGGAAGCCATTCAGCTTGACACCTGTCTTGCGCGCGATCAGCTCGAGGTGGCCCAGAATGGCCGGCGCGGGCAGGGGCGCGACACTCTGCCGTGGCGCCATGGTGCGGTCGGGCTACTTGGTGGGGGATGGATGGATTATATGGTTTGTCAAGAGGGTATCGCTGTGTCGTTCAAGTTCAAGTGTCGTGCCGAGGTGCGTTTGTTGTAGTCGGTGTGGTCGGTGTGTCGGCCGGTGGTCGATGGCGCAGAAGTTTAGAGGGTCACGAAACGCCAGTCCCCGTCGCCGGGTTGCCTGACGCTTTGGTGTCTTGTTGTTGTTTACCACCGACGGAAGTCAGTCACGGTCACCTTTTCAGTTACGTAACAGGTACGATGGGATGCGCATGAGGTCGCGTGGCTTCTTGTGCACGTGAGTGAGTGGGATGATGGGGGCGGGGCCTAATACTTGAGTGGGCAATGCCCTTCGGATATTCCTCCCGCCCGCCACCATCAGGGGACGGCTACACCCGCGAGATCCGCTCCATGTCACCGGTCGGTCATAGTCATGCAGTCGTACCAGCGTAACGAGCACGGTGGACGGTGGGGGACGGTGGGGAGGTGGCGGGGTTGAGTGAGTAACGCGAAGGCCATGGCCCATGTTGGGGCCGAGTGAACCGAGGGGGATGTCAGGTGGTGCAACAGCGTAATCTGTATGACTATCCATCTCTGTATCGTTGCTCTGATACGAGTGGCAACAAGCGCACGCATGTCGGTAGTGTCACCTACCCACCGGCACCGGCTTGGATGAATTGGGCGGGACTAAACGGCAAGCGGCGCGCGACCCGGGTGAGCGTATGAGCGTACCACCGTACACCGTACACCGTACACCGTACACCGTACACCGTACACCGTACACCGTACACCGTACACCGTACACGGAATTGACCGCATCCAGCAGCCAGCTGCGAGACTACACCCTGGGCTTGGCTGACGTCTGACAGCGTCCTTACGTCTTCGTCTCGGTCCACACTATCATTTCTTGACAAACCACAACCACAACCACACACACACACACACACAGAGCTCGACCCTCCTTCCCCCGACATCACCGGACCATCGACAACCAGACAGGCGTCTGTCATCCACACACGCTCTTTACTTTTCCGACCGCCACCCAGTCTTCTGCCCGTCTGCCCGCTAGACTAAGCGCGCCTCCACTCGGCGGACACTGCGCACACTGCAAGCCGCCGCCGCCGCCGCCGCCGCCCCACCGTTGCCGCACCACTGGACACCGGTTGTCTTGGCATTCGGCCCCTCCATCTTGCCACTATGCCTGCCCAGTACGGCGCGACCGACTCCCAACCCCCTCCCTCATCCACACTCACCTTTTCTTCTCCTCCGCGCGACGCCGAACGAGGCCGAACCATGCGCCAGTCGTACGAGCGCGCCCCGCGTCCGTCGCTCGAGCGCCGTCGCAGTCGTCTCGAGACCCGTCAGCCCGGCGCCTCCGTCCTCAGTTCCGTCTCCAACCTCGCCAACACGATCATTGGATCCGGCGCGCTCGCCTTCCCCGCCGCGTTCGCCAGCATGGGTATGGTCAGCGGCATTGTGTCGTGCCTCTTCTCGGCGAGCACGGCGACGTTCGGCCTCTGGCTCCTGTCGAGGTGCGCGCTACTCGTCGGCCAGCGGCCCGGAGACGAGGGCCGCATGGCGAGCTTCAACGAAGTCGCGCGCTTGGCTTTCGGAAAGGGATGGGTCATGCGCCTGTTTGATGTGAGTGGAGCAGATCCGCCGCGGTATGCGGGCGCGGCGACGAACAATCCCCCCCCCCCCCCGGCATTGCTAACGACAGTTTGCCATCGCGATCAAGTGCTTCGGCGTGTCGGTCTCGTATCTGATCATCTGCAAGACGCTGCTGCCGCAAGTGTCCGAGACGTTTGCGCACCTGCTGCACACGGAGCTGTCGCCGGAGAGCTGGCTGCGCTCCCCGCACTTCTGGCTCCTGTGCACTATTCCCGTGATCGTGCCGCTGTCCTTCATGCGGACGCTTGACTCCCTCAAGACGACGTCGCAGATTGCCCTGTCTTCCGTGTTCTAGTAAGCTTTGGGGACGTCTGCTTCCAGCTAACTGTTCAGCATGATCATCGTCGTCGTCGGGTGGTACTTCGTGAAGGGCCCGTCGCCGGACCGCGGCGAGATCGTCCCCTTCCGCTTCGACAGCAGCACGCTCGCCTCCTTCCCCGTCCAAGTGTTCGCGTTCACGTGCGCGCAGAACCTGTTCCCGATCTACAACGAGCTCAAGGACCGCTCCCAGGCCAAGATGAACACGGTCATTACCAGCAGTATCTTCGGCGCCGCGTCCGTGTACGAGATCCTCGGCGTCGTCGGATACCTGACGTTCGGCTCCAAGGTGTCCTCGAACGTCATCGCGATGTATCCTGCCAACTCGCTCGTTGTCGCCATCGGCCGCCTCGGCATTGTGTTCTTGGTGGGACTGAGCTACCCGCTCCAGGCCCTGCCGTGTCGCTCGTGCATCTACCTCCTGCAAAGCGGCATCATCAAGGGGAAGAAGGCGCCAGCTACCATTGCCTCGGCCCGCCTTGTTGCGGGCGGCGCGACCGAGGTCGGACACGAGACGGACGGCCTCGGCTCGAACGGGAACGGTAATGGCAACGGCTCCGGTGGTGGACACGGCGAGGGCTGGGACCAGCTTCCCCGCCGGTCGACCGAGGGTGCTTCTCTCCTCACCCACCGTGTCGTCGACTCGCCCCGCGGCTCGACGGACGAGGACCTGTTCTCCGACTCTGACTCTGAAATGGGAAACGAGGAGGAGCTTCTGGTGCCCAAGGTCGGTGACGCGGGACACGGCGGTGCGGCCGCGGCCGAGATGCCGCGCAAGAAGTTTGTCGGGTTCACGGTCCTGATCGTCGGACTCGGCTATCTGATCGCCTCTCTCGTGGACGAGATGGGCACGGTGCTTGCCTTTGTGGGCAGCACTGGAAGCACGATCATCAGCTTCATCCTCCCCGGATTCTTCTACTGGCGGCTGTACCGCGAGGAGCCCGGAGTCACGAAGTACCTCGCTCTCGCGCTGGGTATCTATGGCTTTGCGGTTATGGGCTTCTGCCTCAGCATGAACATTTGGGCGCTGGGCAAGGGCAAGGCGCCGAAAGCGTAGTCGCGTGCCCAGCGAGCGTGGTGTAGCTAGCAGGTAGCTGCGTGTGAGCACCAGCACGAGAGTAGAGGATAGACCTAGCGTATGCATATCTAATACCTTGGCGGGTCCCTGACCTCTCGACGTCTTAACTTCTAGGACCCTGTTGACTAACGTTCTAACTTCCATCACTCTAATGTCTATGACTCTAGTACCACTCGCTTCGCTCGGGGGCGTCCCCAGCGGAAATCAGGAAACCGCGAAATGGGTGGACACCCCTCCCTCCTTGTCGTCACAGACGGCCTCTCTCTCGTCTCCTCCCTAACTCTCATCAACAACGCATGAGCCCGCGTACCAGGCCGGGGGTCGAGGTACTGGATTTCCTGCCTGACGGCGGGTCCCCACAACTTGCCGTAAAACTCGCGGTTCACGCCGAGCAGCGGCGAGCCAGGCGACAAAGCGCAGTTCAGCTCAGGCACATAAGTGCTGAAGCCGCTCGAGACGTTCGCGGCCGTGCACAGGGGCAAGTTTGTCAGGAGATGCCGATCCATCGAGGGCTCGGCGACTGGCTCGATCGAGGGCTTTGGCTCTGGATCGGCTGGGGAGTCAGCTTGCCGATGTGACGAGGGGGGTGAAGAAAGGGAGGGGAAGGAGGACAAGGAGGGGGACGCACGAATCCAAACGACCTCCGGACGAGGTGGGAAGACACCTTCAGCAGCGAGTTTGCGCTTCTCGGCCATCTTTGCCTCGTGCAGTTTCTGCCGGGCTGAATAGGCCTGCTCAATAGCGCGCAGCTCGGCCCACCGCTCCAATTTGACTGTGAGGCGGAGGAGGCCGAGGGCCGTGCCGAGGAAGATGGCGAGGCTGACTAGGAGAGACTTGAGGCTCATTTTGTCAGCTGCGGTGAGTTGGGGCCAGCAGAGGGGAGAGCATGGGGAGAGCTTATGTAGCAGAGCAGTAGCCAGCGCCTCGTCAGTGCCACCGTGAGTGAAGTGGTTTGAGTGTTGGAGCAGTGCTAGTCGATAACATCGCCATCGGTGACAATCAAGTCGCTGCATCTGCCACAACGGGTACTCGCTATTGTCTTTCGTCTATGCGCTCAGCAGTCTGGACAAAAGCGGCGACTCGTCATCCTTCATTTGCAGACTCTGTGCACGTATGGTCCGGTCTAGCAGACAGCTCCGCCACCCGCGGGAGTGAGACGGGACCAGGACGTGCGCCGCTGGATCGCGCCCCGGATCACCTTCGGTCTCGTCCTCAGCAGCTGTTTCGACACGGCGTGGTGGTCGACCTCGTCGAACTCGGTCGGTCGGTTGTCTGCCGTCAGCTCTCTCCTCTCACTTCCTTTCCAGCGCCATCCGCCATTCAACTCACCTCCCTTCCGGCTCAAGTCCGGGCGATGCCTAACCCGATGTTTCCTCCTGAACCTCTCGTCCCTTTTCCTCATCCTCTCCTCCTCGGCCAGCCTCTCCTGCTCCCGTTTCTCCTCCTCCTCCCTCCTCATCATTTCCACGCGTTCGCACTTCTCCTCCCAATGCGCCCTCTCTAGTTTCAGATTGTTCGCATGGATCTTGTGGAATCGTTTGCACAGCTGGTGTTCGTACTGCATCGCCGCGAGCCCTATATTGATCAGCGTCTGCAGGGGGAGATGCAGCCCCTGCCACTCTAAGAAACAGGCGAGCACGGAGAGAGCAATACGCGCCTTCGTCCCTTGGCGCCGGGACAGGACTGGATCGCACGTCGACAGCCGCTGCACGAGGTAGGCGTACGTCGCGCACCGGGCTAGGAAGAGGAGGGCCGCCCGCAGATCCCAGAGTAGCTTGGTGAGGAGCGAGAGCATGCTGAGGTGGCGTGTGAATGGCGAGTTGGTGATGCGATGCCTCCTCATATGCATGCCGTCAGTAACGGGTGCGGTGCACAGACAATACGGAGCACCCAGATTCTCTCAGCTGTCGCATTGTGGTCACACAACCTTTGGGCGCTATTGTGCACGACACCTCTGTCGCGTCATTCACTGCCTGGAAGCGATCGTGGCCGCCCGCTTGCCTCCATGGCTGGTGGCAGAGGAATGGCCGTCAAGGAGCCAGACGCTCCACGTCCTTGCCTGCTCCTCGTTGAATGCCCGCCACTATTGCGGCAGTCTTGTCTGGGACAAACTTCATGAGGTGTCTCGAGGGAAGAGGAGTATGAGGCTAAGGATTAGGGGGAGCAACTTGTAGCGGTGAGTGTGAGCCGTAAAGAACGCTCGCTTTGCGACAGCGAAAGGGCAGTCTACAAGAGGCTTAGAGGAAGCATAGCTCGTTCGATCTGCACGGAGCTGTTGCCTTACCTTCGTTATCGGGACTTCTGCCCTTCTCCCCCCGCCCCCCGTCCCGAAGTCCCATGGTGCCCACATCCAGCAGTGCGCCCATCAGCCGTAAACTTCAGAGGCCGATGCGTTCGATCCAGCGTCTCCGCATCGAACGAAGGATCACATCGCCACGAAGTTGAGTAACGGAGCTAGGGGCCGTTGAGGAATTAGGAAAGAGTCTGAATAATTTCATAGAGTTGTGAATTGAGAAAGAAATAGTAGGATGAAGACGTCACAACGAATACACTGGCTGCGGCCCGAACAACCCAAGTCGGCCACTTCAAGAGCACAGGAACTTTACCACTGCTGTTGCATTCAGTACATCTACGTGGCCTCCACTTCCGAACTGAACCGTTCTAATCATTTAAGGACCAAGACCGCACACGTTTGGGTCGCGGTTACTAGTCGACGTCGCCGTGGTCCCTCCTTCCAATACCGCAAGTGAGCGCCTCGGGGTGGCGGGAGCAGTCGATCGTCCCGGGCTCGGGGGAAGGGTCACGCTTCCAGTGCTGCGAGCCGTGGCACACGGCCGCCTCGGGCGTCTTGGTGCAGTCGAGGGGCTCTGGGACGGGCGCGGCGAGGGCGAGCGTCGAGATAAGGGCGAGGAGGGAGAGTTGGAGCTTCATAGTGTTGCTTGGGGAGTTGACCTATTGCGAGGTGCACCTTATATACCATTGAGGGCATTGCGCTCCGGAATGGGCGCGGACTGTGTTCCGATGAGGATGACGGTCCGCGGCCCCCGCCTCTCGGGAGGTGCCATGGGGACCCGCCGGGTCGATGTTGCCTGCGTGTTCTCCTCCACGCCGTTCCGGCATACCACTTCCAACGGAGACGTGACGTTCGGAGGAAAAGTGGAGCGCATGCACATGGCAAACGATCGAATTTACTCGAATTATGCTTCATTTCATTGACATCCTGCGGCCACAAGTCGCCGACAGGAACACGGGTGATAAGGTTTGGTTAGTGTGTGCGGCCATCGCCTGCTGCCCGCTAGGGATTGTGGGGTTGATTGTGGGGTTTTGGCTGGGGATGCCGGTGTGAGACATGTCGACCTGGTCCGATGGAGCAGAGGCGTGAGCCACAAGATGAAGAGCAGCGAAGCGAATGTCGTCGGCCAAGCCCGAGCGCATCGCTATGAATAGCTCGCTCAACGCGCCGAGGACACGGGGCCCGTACTTGTGCCTAAGCTCGTGGGAGGTGTGCTTAACGATTGGGGGAAAAGTAGGGGACGTCGTCGCGGGGTTTCGGCGAGGTATATCCGCCACCGACGTGATCGATCGCAGTCTCGGAGATGGACAGGGATCGTCTGACGCTGAAAGCCGTGCGGCCGCCGTATGCACCTGTCTCCGGCTATCCCACGGTCACGTTCAGAATGTTCACTTACATGGTGGCGTTCGCCTCGATACAGCCGAGTCAGGAGACAAGCTCATGCACGTTTCTGAATCTTCTATGGTCAGCTAGGCCCCGGCTGTAAACTCCGTGTGCGCTCGGATCCTGTGGGCTATCTTATCAGTGCTCTGGAGCCAACTGCGCAGAATAGCACTTTGCACTATCCATCTTGTCGCTTGACGTCGCTTGATATGCAATACATCGATCCAATGATACACTCTCTTGACCTCCATTCGCTTAGAAGCCCCGGCTGCGGATGATGCCCGCGACACTCCGTCCAAACTCCTCAATGAGGGAGATGGCGCTGCCGGCCGCGCCCTCAATACTGCCCGCGATGCCGGCGTACTCGTCCATCTTGCGCAGGTTCGAGCGCAGCGCCGACAGAGCGGGGCCAAGCTGCGGGTTCGCGTCCGCCGTGACTGCCGGCGAGTCGGTCGGGAGGAGCGGGAGCGGCTGGAGCAGGTGTGATTCTGGCGTCAGCTGATTGCCTCGAGAAAGAAAGCTGTCGTAGTGGGGACAGAGCAGAGCAAGTGACTGCAGACCATCCGGAAGCGAGAAGCAGAGTCCAAGCTTCATTAATCCAGCTGCAGTAAGGCACGTAGCGCTACGCTTGCTTCACGACCATCGTGCAGAGGATACTCACCAGCTTCAAGATATGCCATCATGACAGCAATGCGCGTAGCGTACCACTCGGTGCCGAACCCGCGGTCCTCCCTCATCTCGCCCTTTCCACGGTTCGGCCTGGCGACGTTGACGGCGCGGTCGGCAATCTGCCAAGCGTACTGCACGCCAGCGAGCGGATTCGGCGGCGTCGGGATGCGGCCGAGGTTCAGCGCCGTCATCGTGTTGATCTCAGTGTTGGCACCGTAAGGTCCCGCGCGGGATCCGGGAAGGGGGAGGATGTTGCTAAACGTCTGCAGCAGGGTGGTCGCGCCCGGCGGAAGTGGGATCGAGGATGGGCCGACAGTGTGGTTCGTCGCGAGCAGAGCGTGAGCGTCGAGGAGCGAGTTGCCCGCCGAGGCACTGTGCCACAGTCGCCGCGAGAGGGGGTCGAAAAGCACCTCGTCCACCCTCCTGCTGCCGCCGCCCGGCGTCATCTGGGCCAGACCCTGGGCACACCAGGCATCGACGAGAGCGCGAGCAGGCGCAAGGCCAGGGCCGTAGAGCACGTCGAGGGCGTTCTCGACGGCAGTCTCCGAGAGACCCTGCTCGGAAGCATCAGCAGTCTTGGGAGAAGACGACGTCAGGCCGGAGGGCGGGACGGAGGTCGAGGCAGAAGGGGAGGGGTCAAGAACAGGCGTTTCCGTCGCCTTGTTAACGGTCGAGGAAGACGGCAGCGAACGCATCGCGTCGACGAGTGCGCGGCGCGTGAAACTCGTCCGGTTGACGTGCGGCAGCGCCGCATTCAGAACGGCTGCTCGGAACGACATGTTGTTGTGCTTTTGGTGTTTAGTTTGCGGAAAGTCGAGGTCGAGAGCAGCGACGGCGTCATGTTTCGCAGCGAGCTCGGAAATCCACGGCGGCAAAGCAACTCTCGGGTGGAGGTTGGCGGCGTTGGCGGCGGGCTAATGTTTTCTAATGCAGCCTTGGTGATAACCACGTGTAATTTGAGATGATTAGGAAATGTCAAAGGAACGCATATGAGCGGAGCAGGGTGGAGGCACGCTGGTGGAGGCTGTCGGCAGACGTCGGTTACGCTGAAAAGTCGAGGGGTCGCGAGTTACAGAGACTGATGTATGACCTCACCATCTCGGTCACCTCTACCTTTGCTTCTTTCACATTCACCGACGCACCATGGCTCTCCGACTCGCGCGAACTGCGCGGGCTCTCCCCACCCGGGTGCGCCCCGCACCCACCGTGGCTGCGGCGCTCTCCATCGGCGCCCGCGCCATCGCTACCTCCTCGGCCCGCCTCAATGACTCGGACGACAGCAAGCACCACGTCAACCCGTTCAAGCGCCTCGAGGACAAGCTCTCCGCGCACAACGGTCACTATAAGCGCGTGACTGCGCGCCCCTCGGACCTTGGTCCCGACTCGGTCGGACACCCCGCCGTCATTGGCGGATGGCTGACTGCCGCGCGCCGCGCGAGCGACAAGCTCTACTTCTTCGAGCTGTCCGGGCAGGGCAGCTCTGTGCAGCTCGTCGTGCGCAAGCCCGATCTCGGCAAGGAGATGATGACCTGGCCGCTCGAGAGCGTGATCCAGGCCGAGGGCGAGGTCATTGCCCGCAAGTCTCCCCCCAAGGATGCGTCCACCCCGCAGGACCAGATCGAGCTCGACGCAGAGTACGTCCAGCTCCTGAACCCGGCAAAGGAGCTTCCTTTTCGCCCGTCGGCCGCTGAAAAGGCGTCCAAGGCTGCCGACGCTAAGGACGCCACCACCAATGCTACTGCTGCCAACGAGGGACTCGCCAACGAGGACCTCCGCGCCCAGCACAGGTACCTTGACTTGCGCCGCGACGCGCTCGCCAAGAACCTCAAGGTCCGTTCTGAAGTGACCCGCATCACGCGAGACTATCTCCACGGTCTTGGCTTCACCGAGGTCGAGACCCCCATTCTTCTCAACTCCTCTCCCGAGGGAGCGCGCGAGTTCCTCGTGCCCTCCCGCAACACGGACGAGAACGGGCAGCCGACGTTCTACGCGCTGCCCCAGTCGCCGCAGCAGCCGAAGCAGCTCCTGATCGCCTCGGGTGCCGTGGACAAGTACTTCCAGATTGCGCGTTGTTTCCGTGACGAAGACGGAAGGAAGGATCGCCAGCCCGAGTTCACGCAAATTGATATCGAGATGGCGTTCGTAGATGGCTCTGCCCCCCCGCCCGACGCTAACGGAACCCGCTCGACCTGGGCGATCGGCGGAAGTCAAGTCCGTGAGGTCGTCGAGGGCCTCGTCAAGCGTATCTGGAAAGAGGTCAAGAAGGAGGACCTCGAGGGCTGGTTCCGTGTCATGCCATACGATGTAGCGATGGACGTGTACGGCTCTGACAAGCCAGACACGCGGTACGATATGTACACGCTTCCCATCGGGTACTATCCCACGCTCAGTGATGAGAGCCTCGACAAGATTCTTCTTGACCAGAGTCCGTCAACCGTCGAGTGGATGGTCACGCCCAAGAAGTGGGCCGAGGCCATTGACGTGCCCAAGTTTGCGGGCGAGAACCAGATGGTGAGTACAAGGCCCCGATGGGCCGAGGGCAGGCACGGGCTACTCCAGGTCCGCCATAATATCACTGTGTGCCTTCCCAGCAAGCTCGCATTCTGTGCTTCAGCTAATGGCAGATCGATTACGTCCGCATCACAGACAAGAACCAGTTCTCCTGGCCCTCGGACAGTGTCCTGACTCTGCCTATGGGTCTGACGCTGGACTCCTCGATCCCGGGCGGCGTGCAGCCCGGCGACGTCGTCTGGCTCTCAAAGCGTCCCAAGATCGCCGAGGGCGGGTGGACGCCTCTCGGTCGTCTCCGTCCTCAACTTATGGACGCGATCGTGGCTGCTGGCGCGCACACTCTTCCCGCCGCGCCGCATTTCCTCTGGGTCACGCAGTTCCCCCTCTTCACGCTTGCGGATGAGGACAAGGCCGCCCTCGCCAAGGGACGGTACGCGGCCACGCACCACCCCTTCACGGCGCCTATGGCCGAGGACTTCCCCCTGATCGAGCAGGGCAAGGACATCTCATCGGTGAGGGGGCAGCACTACGACCTTGTCCTGAATGGGGCTGAGATCGGTGGCGGAAGTGTCCGTATCCACGACCCCGAGCTCCAGAAACACGTCATGAAGGAGATCCTGAAGCTGAGTCCAGAGGAGATGGGCCGGTTCGACCATCTCCTCAAGGCGCTCCAGTTCGGCGCGCCGCCGCATGGCGGTATCGCCCTCGGACTCGACAGGCTCGTTGCTATCCTCACTGGATCCAAGAGCATCAGGGACGTGATCGCGTTCCCGAAGACGGGAGGGGGTCAGGACCCTGTCTTTGGAGGACCGAGCCCTGCCACTCCCGAGCAGATGCAGGAGTACGGCATCAAGAGCGCCAAGGAGCAGCCCAAAGTCGTCAAGTCGGGATAATCAGTAGGACAGTCAGTAGAAAACAAGATAGGGGACAGCACAACTCATACATTTCGATTCTCTTCTATGCACTCGTAAAAATAGATATTGCTGCAGCCGTGTGATAGTTTGACAGTTTGTTCAGAAGAACAGGGGGAGAGGCGGTGGCGCGTCTACATGCAGCCACCATGTTTTCGCCGGAGCAGTGTCCGCCTTCCCCAGATCGTGGAGGGGCGGCCACACATGCTCAACGTTAGGTGCGCTCGCGAGGCGCTCAAAAGTCGAAGCCGGCGTTGCGGAACACGCTGAGATCGGTTCCGGGGCGCGCCTGGTCGGCGAGCTCGGGCTTCTCGAGCGCGACGAGCGCGCGTCGCAGCGTCGCCCAGAGAGAGTACGCCTCGGGCGCGGCCGTGCCGCCGTTTCCGGGCTGGAGGGCGAGAGCAGCGAGGACTGGGCGTCAGCTAAAGAGTACTCGACTAAAGAGCTGCGAGGCGAGAGTGCGCCAACACTGAGGACAGTGGGAAGAATCGGGAGGGGTGTACTCACAGTGCTCGGCGGCCTCGCGGTACACGCCAATGTTGAGACAGGCGACACCGAGGTTGGCAATCGCGCGCGTGAACGTCGGCTTGATCTCGAGCGCACGGCGGTACGCGTCAACGGCCTGCTCGGGGTCACCACCGTTCGCGAGCGTGGCTCCGAGGCGGTTCCAGAGAAGGTAATCCTGGTCGTCAGCTCGCAAGTTTCATCTCAGCTGCTCCACGACCAACGCTAGCTGTCGCGGGCGATCCACTTTGTACCCACGTCAGGCCTCTCATTTAACGCCGCGGTCCAGCACGACCTGGCCTCCCCAAACTCGCCCTGCATGTAGTACAGCGTGCCGAGTCCGACCTGGACGTCGGGGTCGACGACGCCCTGGTTGGCGTACTGCTCGCGCGCGAGGTCGAGGTACTGCTTCGTCATGCGCTGGTGGACGGCCCAGGGGTTGTTGTCGCTGACAAACTCGGAGCGGCTCGGGGCGCTACCTGCGTGTGCCGGGTGCAGCTGTGCAAGCAGCTGGTGCAGCGTCGTCAAGGCCGCGAGGTCGAGCGACTCGTTGACGTAGCTGATGGCCAAGTTCGTGAAGAGCTCGCCCGCGACCTGGTTCGCCTTCGGGTCGTTCTCGAGAGCGCGCCGTCCCTCGTCGAACGCCTGAAGCGCGCGGTCCTCCATCTCGTTCTCGGCGTGCGTGCGTCCGAGAACAGCCCAAGCGTGCGCGCGCGAGACGTTGGCGGCCCTCAGGTCGCCATCAGTCGCGCGGCGAAGGAAAGTCTCGATGAGAAGCGCGCAGTCGTGAAGCGATCCACCGTTCGAGAGAAGGAGGTTCGCCTCGTGCCAGGCCGCGAGCGGAGCGTACGAATCGAACCGGTTCGGCGTCGTGAAGACGTAGTTCACCTGCGCGGGGAGGCCGTTCTCGTTCATCGTCTCGTCCATCCATCGCCCGGTGCCGAACTCCATCTGGTCGTCGAGCGGCGTCTGTCCCAGGTCGTCCCGCTCCAACTCGCGCTGCAGCGCGTCAAAGTCGTCGTTCTCACCGTTCACGAACTGGCATTAGCTAAGGATATGGAGGTGGCAGCTGCCGCGCAGCTGGGACTCACCTGAGAGAACTCGCTCTCCCACTCGGCGAGCTTGTTCTGCCGCTCGGCCTCAGGCTTGAGGCTCTCCCACACCGCCTCGAGGTCGCCCTTGAACGGCTTCTCCTCCTCCGCCTTGGGCTCCTCAGTCTTAACCTCTTCCGTCTTCTGCTCCTCCTTGGTCTCAGGCTCGGCCTCCTTGGGAACGGCCTGAGCGCGCGCGTCGGCGAGCGCAGCCTCGAACGCAGCCTCCATCTTGGCGTGGTCGGCCGCAACAGGCGGCGCCTGCTGGTACATCGGCGACAGACGGGGCTGGTACTGCTGCATCATGCCCATGCCGCCGAAGGGGTTGGGCGGCATCATCTGCGGCGTGTGCATCATCGGCTCCATGTGCTGCGGCATCTCGCGCGCCTTGCCCTTGCCTTGGCTGAAATCGGTGGCCCAGCCAGACTGCGCGGGCGCCTGGGCCATCTGCGGCTGGGGCGAGCCCCGCTGCGACTGTGCCTGGAAGCGCTCCCAGTCCGCCTGCATGTTGTGGTGCGCCTGGTGCGGCGCCATCTGCGGGACGACGGGGGTCTGAACGGGACCCGGCTGGCTCAGCGCAGCAGACAGGTGCGAGAGGTTGAACGGGTGCGGCACCTGCTGCACCTGTCCGGGCGCGGCGGGCGCATGCTGCTGGCGGAATGCAGCACCGGCCTGCGACGACGATCCGGGTGCGCCTGACACTCGGTCCTGGTTGTCAGCTGGGCATACTCAGATGGTGATAGCTGGAAAGGTGTCCTGTTCCCCGCGATGTGCGAGCGGACAGCGAGATCCAGCGCATAGTCCGAGATTATCGCAGAATTCCCGTGCCGGTGGCGATGATGACACGGCTCTCCTGCCCACATTTGCTCCCTCCGCTCCGAGGAATAGCTGTGCGGCCAGCGCTCAAGCTCTCACAGAGCACAAAAGCACAAGCCCCGTTCGAAAGCTTCTCGAGCTCACTCCCAAAGTCCAACCTCCTGGACTTGCGAGAGCGTTTAGCTCGTCACCAGACATGCCTCGTGACGTCGCATGACCCGAAATTCCACTGCTTTCCAAGCTTCGGGCGAAGCTGAATACCCCGGCGGGAGAGAGAAGCAAGACTCACCCTGAAGACCGAGTTGTCGACGCCCTCGCGCTTGAGGACGTTGTTGAGGGGGTTGGAGTTGACGCTGCAGTCTGCGCCGTTGAGGAGGCCGCTCATGGTGGTCGGTGAGTGAGGGTGATGGAGTGGAAAGGAAAGTGCTTGGCTGATTTGTGGGGGCGGCGTTGGCCGGTTATGTCGGGTAATTCACTGACTCATCGTGCTCTCCCTGGCTTAAAGACTCCATCCAGCTGGGCAATGACGGACGATCCTTACACTGGCGGGAGCAACTGCAACGAACACAAGACCGATTTCTAATCGCCGCTAATACAAACCCGCCAGGCACACTAATACCCCGCTCCCATCGGCCGGTCAGCGGCGCCGATGGCGATACACGGCCGCGCCAGCGCCGCTCGATTGCGCAGCCGACGGACATCTCCGCCTTCAGTGATCGTCCACGGCGCCCGTCATCCCTCACGTCTAGATGGTACAGTGCATATGAATCTACAATGGTGTATACGCCTACCCTCTCTCTCAGAACCTCTCTCGGTCCCGCTCTGAGCGCATGCCCTTCGCCTTGCTTGCCATCGTTCCCGCGTACGCCGAGATGTTGGCCATGAGCGACGCCGCGCCGGAAGCACCCAGCACCTTGACCTGGATGTCAGTTTCACGACCTTGGTGGAGTAACTTACCATGATGGTCGGCTCTTGCGGGTCCTCGATGCCCTCTTCGCGCACCTTGCGCTTGAGCGTGTCCATGACTTCGTTCGTCTCTCCGCGCTCCAAGTCGTCTCGTGCACGCATGATCGCCTCGACGAACTGCAGCTGCGGGCCGTGCGTCTTGGCAAAGTTCCAGTAGTCTATGAAGACCATCTGCGGGCTCGCACTCAGCATCGACGCGACCTGGTCCATGATCTCGAAGCTCGGCTCGAGCTCCTCGGGCGGCTTGTACAGCGTGAAGAAGTCGAATACCTGCGAGATGTCCGAGCGCAGCCGCTGCACGGCGCCGGGCATGCGGAGCGAATTGGGCGGCGCGCGGCGCAGCGCCGTTAGGTACGTGATGAGGAAGGCGTCGAGCAGATCCTCGATGACGATCTCGAAGATGCTCGGATTCAGGTGGCTCTGGTAATCGCCCATATAGTCGCGCATGGTCTCGATGATTTGCGGCATGAGCTGGTCGTTGTACCACCCCGACTGCATGAATTGGCGCGTAGCGGGACGCAGGTCGTTGAACACGAACTGCACCAGCGTGCCAGTGCACTGCTTCGCAACGTCGAGATAGCCGTCAATCGCCTCGTTGAACCGGTCAATGATCGTCGGCTTGTACTTGTCGCTGACGAGCGGCTCAAGGCGGTTCTGAAGAGCTTCCGTGAAGTCGGCGGCGCGCAGCTGGTCGTTCGCGAGCGCCATGACGTACTCGACGAGACCGCCCGCAACCTCTTCTGGTCGCTTCTCCGCCTGCGCCTGCGCCTCGTCCGACATGAGCTTAACCCACTCGCTCTGCACACGCCGCTGCACCTTGCTGACCTCAGTGACGACGCGGGCGAGTACAGCGCCCTGATTCGAGTCGAGGGCGAGATCGACCTGCTGATTGACGATCGAGAAGAAGTCGACGACGCCGTCCATGCCAAACAGTCCATCCGTGCCGCGCGATGGCTCCTCGGTTCGTGTCCTGAACTTGGCCTTCTCCTGCTTCTGCAGGTTGACGGTCCACTCCTCGAGCTTGGTGATGATGAGGCGGACGTAGTCCTCAAGCAGATCTCCGGCCTTGCCGTCGAGTAGCGGGGGCTGCAGCCACTCGGATGGTACCTCTAACTCCTTCATGCTGCGAGTGTACTCCTTCGTCCATGCGAAGAGCTCGAGCAGCACCTGCGCTTCTGGTGCGCTTGCAACGACCTTCTTCAGCACCTCATCGAGCGCGAGGTGGTACCGGTGGATTAGCCACTTGACAGCCTCAAAATCGGGCGGGAATAGGTGCTCGACGTCATCCTTGATACGGATGATGTCCTTATACATGAAGTCGAGACCGTCGATGAAGCTGAGGAGGTCGTGCTCGTTGCGATCATAGTGGTCCGCAAACTTGCCCTTGATGTTCTTCTCAATCGCGTCGAGGAACTTGTGCCGGTAGTTTTTGATCGGGCGCGCGTTGCCCTGCACGCCGCGGAGGCGGGCAGCGTCGTTGCCAACCTTGCGAACGAGGCGAAGTGCGACCGTCTTCTCGTCTTCCCTGCCTTCGAACTCGATGATCTTGGCGAGGCGTACGACGGTACCACCGTATCCCTGGCGCGCGAGCTCGACGACATTGCTGGCCAGCTCCCACATCCAACTCTCAAACTCCTTGATAAGTACGTCGAGCGGTTCGAACCAGCGGGTTAAGATCTCCCGCTCCTCCCGGTTCCCGCGCTTGGCCTCGGCCATCGTCTCGTTCCGGAACGACTCGAGCTGTTGCAGCTGGAAGTGGATCGGGAGCAAGTGGGGCGCATCGGAAATCGGGCCCTGGGATCGGTCATCGTCCAGCAACCGGCCTAGGTAGTCGACCTTGTCGGCCATGCTCTGCAGCTGCTCGACCATCTTGGCGGTCTGCGCAAAGTTGCGGTGCACGGCGGAAACGCGCGTAATCTTCTGAAACACGTCGCTCTCGTCCTTCGTGTTCATGAGCTTTTCAATCTCGGTCATGTCGTCGCGAATCATGTTCGCTGCGGCTCTCGACTCCTGCAGCCGGAGGAGCGCCTGGCGGGTTGCATCGAGCTGGCTGCGGACGCCTTCCTGGAGTTTGTTGTCGAGGGCTGCCTTCTCCTTGAGGAGCTTGTTGCGGTAGGTGGTGAGTTTGAGGAGGTCGTCCGGCTGGCGGAGGATCTCTCCCACCGCTGTCGACGCCGAGAACGTCGCCATCGCGGTGGTCGTGTGTGGTGGAGTCGCTAGGAGAGTATGTTGAAACAATGGAGTACGCACTGACGTCCACCACTGACTGTATCGCGTAGCTCGATCCAGGACACTGGGCCGCCATGACGCGACGGAACCAACCTCAGTCACAGTCACACATCCACCACGTGGTCGGAAATGTTTGAATCGCCTATCAGTCATTGTTTACCGATGCATCCCGTGTTCTCAACATCTCCTGTCGGCCCGGACAGAGCGGGCATATCAGCTGACGGGCTCCGCGGAGCTGCAGAGTAGGATACCGACAGATCTCTTCGCATTCCTCGCTCCAACATGGCGTCGAGATCTCTGAGAAGCGTCACCGACGCCACGTAGTCTAGACACACCACCACCTCCACTTGCTGACACACTCACACGACTAACAACTGTGTGCTGACTCAACCGCCGTTCTCACGTTACTAACAACAGCAACGACAGGGAAACTCCAGTTCAATCGAGCGTCTACAAAAGCAGCTCGAAGAAAGTCTGCGGTCCTCAACAAACAGCAAGCAACACCTCCGCTATGCCGACGACCACCTTCCACAACCAGACGCTCTCGAACGGCGTTAACGTCCACTACGCCGAGTCGGGGCACCAGGACGCACCTGCCCTGCTCCTGCTACACGGCTTCCCCTCGACAAACCTGCAGTTCCGCAACCTGACTCCCCTCCTGGCCGCTTCTTACCACATCATCGCTCCCGACCTTCCTGGCTTCGGCCACACTGCTCTGCCGGATGGCACTGTGCCCTCTTTCGATCTGATGGCGGACACCATCAGCCTCCTCGTCGACGCGCTGGGTATCAGCAAGTTTGCAGTCTACGTGTTCGACTACGGAGCACCGACCCTGTTCCGTTTGGCGCTGAAGCGCCCCGAGCTGATCGCGGCGATCGTGACGCAGAACGGGAACGCCTACGAAGAGGGTCTCGGGGCCGACTTCTGGGGCGGACTGCAGAAGTGGTGGCTCGAGGGAGAGGAGTACGGCCCCATGCGCGAGGTGTTGTTCGGCGCCGTCGGCGACATCGAGTGGACCAAGGCGCAGTACTACGACGGCGTGCCCGAGGGGAACCGCGAGCTCGTCGACCCCCAAATGTACACTCTCGACTACCTGCAACATTTGGCCGACCCCGCGAAGCGCGATACACAGATGCGTATCTTCTGGGACTACCAGAACAACGTCAAGCTCTACCCCCAGTTCCAGGAGTACTTGCGCAAGCACCAGCCGCCCGTCCTCGCAGTGTGGGGTGAAAACGATCCCTGCTTCGTCTATCCAGGTGCGCTGGCTTTCAAGCGCGACGTCCCCAAAGCCGACGTCGAGCTCCTTCCTGGCGGACACTTCCTCCTCGAGACGCACGTCCGTGAGGTCGCGGGCTTAATGCGCCATTTCCTCGGCCGCGTCAAGTGGTAGTAGGTATAGTCAGCGTCATCAGTAATCATCAATAGACCGCTCCGGCGTCACAGACGCCGCCCTCGCTGTAGAATGACGGCATGCACACGGACACATGCCGCAATCAGTAAATCTGTGCAGACGATCGAGTGGGTCCGGAACAACAATCGCCCCGTCGCCCGGTGCGTAAGTGGGGGTTCCGTATAAGCATCTGCTGGTTGTATCACGATGACTCATTAATTTGGGCTGTACCGGTCATCAGCGGCGAGCGAGTGCAGATGGAAGGAGGGTCTTGGCAACGACTCCCCAGTTCTTCGTCCATCAGCTGTCGCATCCATCCATTTGCACATCGCCTCAATGGGGGTGTTGGTGGTCGGGGCGGCTTCAAGGTCGACGGGGAAGGCGGGGAAGCGGTGGATGGGGAGGATGGGGAGGCGGTGGGAGGCTCGCATAGTCGCTACCGGTTCGGGTGGAGCGATCCGAGTGCGAGCCCGATCCGTGGGAGCCGCTTTGGTCGAAGGCTGAGCGGTGGCCGGGGGAGGGGAGCTTGGTCGAGTCCGTAGTTGTGCGCGTCGGTGCTGTGGCCGTGGCCAGTCATGTGGTGCACTAAACAGTTGCGTGTGTGTTGCTCCCTCGTCGCTGTGTGCATGCGTCTGGAAGGCTGGTCGCATAAGCAACTGTCCGCAGACCTGCGCACCCGCGCACCACCGTAGTGACCCAACCAGGCCCTGCACATAGGGTGGCAAATGCGAAGATGGATAGCGCGCCCTTGCGCGCGGTACAGGGCTCGGCGTTATGCCATAATGCCGATTGACGTATGCAGCTGTTTTTGCAGGCGGCCGGATAGGCACGGTGGCTGTCGAAGTCTTTAAAAGGAGTACAGGTCCCAGCCGCGAACAAGTTCAATCCCCCCGGGTTTTCACTGATCGGACCGACCTCCACCAACCAGCGTCCACCGGCCACCCACCGGCCATTCGACACCACCAAAAACAACAACAACAACAACAATCATCCGTCCCACCTTCCAGCATCCAGCATCCATCCATCCACCAGCGTGCATATACCCTTCTGGTCCCATCTCTTACTCTGTGATATCTTCCCATTCCCCAAAAGGCATACCCAGCCCTGGTGCATACTTGTTCTCATTAATCTGATCTGAACCATCAGTCCGCGCGCTCGCCACTTCGCACCCTTCCTCCGTCGTCATCGATCGGGCCGCGACACTTTCCTTTGCATCCCCCCTCTTCCTTTTCTCGCATTTTTCGTCCCTTTTGCTGCACTTTCAGACAAGGCTGGCGACACCTCCGTTACCTGGCATACGAGGTGCGTTCTACCATTCGCCCTGCATTCCCTGCGATGCTGCTGGCTGGTTGCATGTGAACGCGTAGAGAATCCGGAGCTGACTGACCTTGCCCTTTCGCTCCCATCCGTCCACACACTTGTCCAACTCATCGTCATCACCGCCGCCCACGTCAACGTCAAAACACACATACGCTCCACGCTGTATATAAACATGGCCCGCTCCTCGTCATTACCGCCAACGCTACTTACTCGTTGCCGTTCTAACTCTGCCGGCCATTATTTCCGCCAGCAGACATGTCCGCCGAGACCGCCCCAGCGAGGCCCGGCGCCTCTGAAGTGACGGTCACTGCCGCGCCTCCTACCGACAAGCCCCTTATCAACCCTATCCAGACCCACACCCCTCCCCCTTCCTCCACGATCGCTGAGGCTCCTCGCTCGCCAAATGCTCTGAACCCTGCCGCGGCCAGGAAGAGCAAGAACGCGTCGCCGGTCAAGCAGTCGTCACCACTTGTGAACGGCAACGGCGCGAACTCGACAGCGGCACCCGCTTCTGGTGTTTCGGCGTCTGCCCCAGTGTCCAAGGCGTCGTCCGCCGGTCCCGCCACCGGCTCGCCTCTGCCTGACGCCTTCCCCACTCCTTCCAATACCTCATTCGACCCGCCTCAGCCATCGAACGCCCCCAACGCCACCGCGATGGACGTTGATTCGACGGAATCCAACAGCCTGAAGCGCCCTGGAGAGGCTTTGCAGGCGGGCGAGGTGAAGCGTGCGAAGGAGGAGCATGGGGCCGGCCAGGACGCTGCAGGCACGGCACCCATCGTTGCTCCCGGAGCAGACCCCAATGCGCCGATCGTGTATCCCTGGACCAACTACGTCGAACCCGCCCCTCGTGATCCAGGACCTTCCACGCGTTTGACCCTTCCTCAGTTCAAGCATTTGCTCAGCACTGTCCGATCGATGCTCAAGTCGAACAACTCGTTCAACTTCCGCGAGCCCGTCGACACTGTTCGCTTCAACATTCCCCACTACCACCAGGTCATTGCATACCCCATGGACCTCGGTACCGTCGAGACGAAGCTCGTTGCTTCTGACCCCCGTGGCCCGCCCAAGGATAAGGCGAAGGCTTCCCGGTGGGACACGAGCAAGGGCACCTACAACTCGGTCGCAGCGGTGACCAAGGACGTGCGCCAGATCTGGGAAAACACTCGCAAGTTCAACGGCCGCGATCACGTTGTGTCTCAGGCTGCGTCCAAGTTACAGGACCAGTACGAGCGCGCGCTTCGCACCCTTCCCTCCGACAACTCGTCCCACGCCGCCTCCCCATCCGCTTCCTCCGCACGCCGCGCAAGCGTCTCCCAGCCTCCCCAGATCCGCAGGGACCTCGACAGCTCGCGTCCCAAGCGTGAGATTCACCCTCCTCCCTCGAAGGACATCAACTATGACGGTCCCAGCTCGCTCCGCAAGCCCAAGCGCCGCAGCGACCCGCAGCTGCAGTGGGCAGCCAAGACCATCCAGTCTTTCGAGAAGACGCAGAAGTACTTTGAAATCGCCTCCCCCTTCCTCTACCCTGTCTCTGAGATCATTGCCGCCATCCCCAGCTACACGTCTGTCATCAAGAAGCCCATCGATCTTTTACAGATCAAGCAGCGTCTTGAGGACAACGTGTACGAGGATGTGCAGCAGATCAACTCCGACTTCCGTCTCATGGTTTCGAACGCGCGCCAGTTCAACCCTCCTGGAGACGCTGTGCACAATGCGGCCAGCGCGCTCCTTCAGGTCTGGGAGGAGAAGTGGCGCAGTCTTCCGCCGAAGCAGGAGATCCGGGAACAGAGCGAGGACATTCCGGAGGAGTTCGACGACTCGGAGGACGAGGACAAGGACGTCGTCCGTCTGAAGGAGGCCAAGGCCGAGCGCGCGGCGCTTGACCGGGAAATCACCGACCTCGAGGCCAAGATTGCGCGCAAGCCGGCCAAGGTCAAGAAGCCGGCCAAGGCTGTGCCCAAGCAGGCCAAGGCTCCGCGCAAGTACTCGACGTCGAAGAACTCGCCCGGCGGCCCCAATGGTGTGGCCAAGAAGCCTCGCAAGCTGAAGGAGACACCCGTTTACCGCGACGACGAGGACAGCGACGGCGAGGAGCAAACCATCACGATTGCTCAGAAGCAGGAGCTTGCCGAGAAGATCCAGTCTGCGTCCATGGAGGTGCTAGCTCAGGCCATCGAGATCATTCAGACCTCGACTAACATTTCCGGAGATCAGGAGATCGAGCTCGACATCGACTCGCTTCCCGCCGCTACTGTCCTCAAGCTCTACAACCTCGTTTGCCGTGGCCGCAAGGGCCGTGGAAAGAAGGGCCAGGGCAACAACAAGGCCCCCGCCGGTGGCCGCAAGCATCTCAACGAGAAGGAGGAGGCGGACCGCATCCGCCGCATGGAGGCTCAGCTCCAGTCCTTCGAGGGCCGCGGCGGTGGTGGCGGTGGTGGCGCCAACGCGTATGACGATGAGTCGAGTGATGAAGAGGAGTCGAGTGACGAGGAGTAGAAAGCTAGGCCTGACAGGCATCCTTTTATTGTGTTCAGGCAGTGGAGTGAGCCCGAGGAGGACTAGGACAACCAGGACTAGGACTGAGGATTTTGGGATTCTGGTTCGCGAAGGAGGCATCACGCCTCGGTTGCGTTTCAATAGTAGACCTTTGTAGTATTACCGCCGTCTAAGGCGTCATGGCCACTGGCCGTCCGAGTGTGTAGACTGTACTCGGAGGAGACATGCATGATTAACATGTCACATCTCACCAACGATTTGCATAACAGTTGCCCGACCCTTGCTAATACATGAAGGATTAGTGACAGGACGGTAAGCAGATAAATGGAGGTTAGTGAATAGCATTAGAAAGTTCCCCTCAGGTCGAAATGACGAGTGTCGCAGATTCTAGGTTTCCACGGTGGTTCCGAAATTTCTGCAGTCTGCCGCGGCCGGGTTGAGGACGCCTCCTCTAGATTCAATGTTCCCCACGGTGGTTCAAAAGTAGAATTCGGCTGCTTTGGAGCTCCTTGCTGCGTGCATGATTTGCGGTGGATCTATGCACATGCGATAGTGCTGTGCATACAGCCTAGATGTATGCATGGGTTGTGCCTCGATTTGTGGCGGCGTGATGACAGTGGGACTAGGTTCTTATCGCACTGCCATCCACAAGGAGACATCCTCCCGCTGCCTACAGTTTCGAGAGTATCAGGGCACGTCAGCTCTTCAATCACTAGCCGAAGATCGCCCGTTGCCACCAGCGGCGCGCCCGGAAGGCGCGTCACGGCGAGGACTTCATGTGAACCAAGTTGTGAACGTGCTAATTGAGCACTTGCAAAGTGTCGACAAGTGCCAACAACCGCCATCGGCACCGAGACGTCAACTGCAACTTGATACGTGACGCCCATGTTGAGACATGCTGGGCGCCAGGTCTTCACGAGGACAGATAAACGCACGCGGTAATCACGACGCGCCGACATTACATGCCGGACCGGCAGTCGCAAGGTGGCAAGAATTGTCACAGAGCTAAACAGCCTACAGCTGACCAGCACATTTCGGTGCTTGCCTGTTGATGGCCGGTGAATATCCGGTGTACAAGCGCTGAGAAGCGGACCGTGCCCTGATTGAAGCTTGGGTCGCCGGGTGATCCGGAGACATGCGGCATGTCACGGCAAGCGGCAGCGGCATATGCGTCAGGTGGGCACGTGCAAACCCCGCTGGCCATACTTTTGTTGCCTCCAAACGTCGACAACCACGCTTCATAGAGGAGATTTGCATGCACACACGCATGCACACCGGTGATCAAAGGCTGTCAGCGCCCAGACGCCGACGCACAGGCAGAAAGAGGCGCGAAGAACGCGGCAGAAGAAGGCTAGAGTTTTACGCCGAGAATGCGCCGAGCGTCAACCGGTTTTCACCCCGAGTCCCCATCGCTACGTCACCCCGCCCTGAGTGTGACCGGAGCAGATCCGGTGGGAACGCAATAAATACGGCCTCAACCCACAAGTTCTCGATTCTTTCCCCTCTAGTCAACCCCTGCGGTCCCCTAACACAATAAACGCTCTCAAGCTCGCAAAGCAAGCAATCAAGATGGCCCAGGCTCCCCCTCAGTTCTTCACCCTTTCCGACGGTCGCAAGATCCCCTCCATCGGCCTCGGCACCGTGAGTGGCTGCCGCGCTGGAACCTGCCTCGGCTTGCTTGGCGTGCTCGGCGTGCTCGACCGAGCTCGTGAGAGAACGCAGAACATCGAGCAAGCGCAGAGCAGGGCTTCCTAGCTCCGCATTGAGAGAGAACCGAGCTGACGCTGTGCCCCCGTAACCGCTGAAAACGCTATCACCGCCGTTACCACCGATTTCACCACCTGTCACACCACCGCCCACCTTCCATCCGCCCTCACTCACCCGCATCCATCACAACAGTGGCAGTCCAAGCCCGGAGAGGTCGCCAAGGCGGTCGAGACTGCGATCAAGGTGAGTCTAGGAGTGTGGCGGACGGTGGAATCGAGTTACGGCCGGTTACGTACTACACCACCCGGCCACCTTCCCACGAGACCTCTACTCCTTTCCATCGTCCTCCACGCCCTCCAACACACCTCAAACGCATCGCTAACGAGCAGGCGGGATACCGTCACATCGACTGCGCATGGGCTTACGGTAAATATTTCGGATTCTACGGACGTTCTGCGACGTTCTGAACACAAGAACGGCGAAGAACGGCCGAGAAATGGTCGAGAATGTTGACTGACATTCCAGGCAACGAGGCCGAGGTTGGTCAGGGTATCAAGGCCTCCGGCATCCCCCGCGAGGAGCTCTGGGTCACCTCCAAGCTCTTCGAGCTGCACCACCACCCCGAGCACGTCCCCCTCGCTATCAAGGACACCCTCAAGAACCTCGGTCTTGAGTACCTTGACCTCTACCTCCTCCACTGGAACGTGAGTACCCAGGTGCTCAGCCGTCGGCGTGAGCGCAATCGGGCCGATACCTGGCGCTTCTGCCGCTTATCTACCGGCTTCTCCAAGCTTCTTGTGACTCGGAAGCTGACTTCAGATCAACTGGCAGGTCGACGCCCCTGAGGGCGTTCTCCCCCAGTTCGAGCACGTCAAGACTGCTCCCAACGGCAAGCGTCTCCTCGACGTCCCTCTCTCCGACAACGTCCTCCCCACCTGGCGTGAGATGGAGAAGCTCGTCGACCAGGGCCTCGTCAAGTCGATCGGTATCTCCAACTTCAACATCCACCGCGCCAAGGACCTCCTGAAGGAGGCCCGCATCAAGCCTGTTGCCAACCAGGTCGAGCTCTCGATCCAGTGCCCCCAGTTCGAGCTCGTCGACTGGCTCCAGAAGAAGGACATCCTCCCCCAGGGCTACTCTCCCCTCGGCGGCACTGACGGCGAGGCTCTCCGCAACAACGAGCAGATCAAGAAGATTGCCGACAAGCACGGCGTCGAGGGCGCCAACGTCCTCATCTCGTGGCTCGTCTACCGCGGCATCAACCCCCTCCCCAAGTCGGTCACCCCCGAGCGTATTGAGAACAACCTGAAGCGTGAGTTGCCGAAGTTGTGTAATGCTTCAAACTGACAAGCAGTCGTCACCCTGTCCGAGGAGGAGATCAACTCGATCAACGACCTTGCCAAGTCGCACCCCCCCAAGCGTGTCTGTGACCAGTCCGACCTCTACGAGCCCTACTACGACATCTACCAGGAGAACGACCCCAAGTACAACGACAAGGTCCAGGCCCAGTCGGACTAAACGCAGGGGAAGAAGTTATAATTGAAAACACTTAAACACTTATGGCAGCTCGGCACCAGTCATCCTAGGACCATGGACCGAACGCGCTGTACGTCGTATGCAACCAATATAGACTTGACAGGGCGGATCACCGCTGAGTAGGGGTTACTGACAGGCTTCTAGCTACGCACGACGTGCGAGGAGGCAACAGAAGTGGTGCCGGGAAGGTTGCACATGTGGAGTTTGTGCTGATCATGACGACTGTGAACTGTGTGGATCTTCCCCATGGGCTGTGTGACTGGACTGACCGCTGACCACACCTTTGCCACCTGCGCAAATGACCCGCTGCGCCGCTGCCATCTTGACTTCTCCAACTTGACTTAACGTCCTGACACTCCCCCTTACCTTGCCTTCTCCATCTTTCCTCGTCACCTGGCCCGCGCTACTGAGCACGGCAGTGACCCCTTCCTCCTCCCCTTCCCTCTCCCCCTCCCCGTCCTCCTCTCCCTCAGCGGCCCCAAACACGCTGCGCCCCTTCGCCTCTGCTCGCGACACTCACACTTGCGTGTGCAGCGCATTATGAGTCGATCCAAGCAACCTCCTTTCCCAACCCAGCCTGCGCCTGCGTCCGCGGGACAGCTCGTCGTCCAGGCCTTCCAGAAACCGCCCGCCAGACGCAAGCGTACTTCAAGCGACGCCCCAACTCCCACAGCGTTCCCTTCTGATCATCACCCCTCCCCCAGTGCACAGCTTGGTGACAAGTCCACTGTCACCACGGTGCAGCCGCCGCCTTCCCTCAAGGCATCTCGCCCCCTTCCCACCCAGGCGCCGCCCCCTAAGCAGCGCCTCCGTGTCGCCCCCGTGAACCCCGAGCCATGGACGTCCAAGGACATTGTGCAGCGCATGTTTGCACGCTTCGCCGAGTCACGCAACGGCATCATCCTCGATGGCAAGGCCATCTTCACCTTCACCGAGGCGGCTGCTCCGTCGGTGTCGGGCTGGGACCCGCAGCTCTTCGCAGACTTCATCACGTACTACGCCGCCAACGCTCGCCCCCGCCGGCCAGGCAGCGAGCTCGTCGACTCCAAGGCCCTCTTTAGCTTCCAGCAAGCTGTCCGCCGCAGCTACTCACGCCGCCACACCCGCGCACTGTCCAAGGAGGCAACAACCGCCGCCACCGTTGCGCGCCATGTCGCCGAGAAGCTGACTACTCGCCGCGAGCCCCGCCCAACCCTCACCATGGCAGGGGTGCTCTGCCTCGCGCGCGCCGTGTGGAGTCCAGAGTACCGCGCCACGTTCAGGCGCCGCCTCGATGTCGCCCTCTACATGGCCCTCGTCCTCGCCACCGGCGTACCCAGCACGACCATCTTCCCCGCAGCTATTCCCGGCAAAGGCTACGACGAGGGTCCTGTCTATGCGCTGCCTGACAAGAACGACGGCGCGCGCTGGTCCGACTTTGAAATCTGGATGACCAGGTATGGGCCCGCCGCACAGTTCACCTGCCGCGCCGAAGGAGGGAGGAGATACACTCTCAACGACGGGAACAGCCTCGGCACGGCCGCGTCCCGCCTCATGGCCATCACCATGTGCTTCGACGAGTTGTACGGCTCAGGCTGCCACCTTGGCTACCTCCTTTCGAACGTGTTTTGGAGCGTGAATGGGCACGACGCGCGCATTGTCGCCTTCAACCAGGAGCTGTGAGCTTGCTGAAGAACATTCTGGACATGAAGCTGACACGCAGCGCCGACAAGCACATCTTCCGCCTCGATGGCGAGGCCGGGACGCCCATGATGCGCGAGGACATGAATTTTGAGCTGGCCCGCCTGGCTGCGGCCGCTGGTATGGAGCACGAGGTTACTTCCGGGATGTTCCGCCGCCTCGTAGCCCACAAGGTGTTCGAGCAGCGTGAGTTTGACAGTGGAACGCCGAACACTGACAGCCAGACGGCCTTGAGATCGCAAGCGCCATTCTCAACCATAACGAGCTGATCAAGACGCAGCGCTACCTGGAGAAAAAACTGTGAGGTTTCCAGCGGATGTTTGATAGCTGACGGCAGTGGTCGTACTGTCACCGAAGCAGAGCGAGAGCTGGGCCGCGGCATGGACACGCTTCACAAAGACCTCTGGCTCACCCTCGATCATCAGCTTCGTGTCAAGACTATCCAAAAGATCCCCGACTGTGAGCTTGTTGGGTTACGAAATGAAGCTGACGCCCAGACATCACGCCCCATGCCTGGGTCAATAATGATGAGCGCTCTCCGTCACCGCCGCTGCGAGACCTTGGCGAGACAGACCTGGTCCAGAATCCCAACTCGCTCGCTCAGCGTCCCGGTTCGCCCGACACACCCACCCCTGTCACGAGGCAAGCGCGTAACTGTCTCGTCGGAACCCCGTCTGACATGAGATCTGGCCCTGCGTCGCCGACAGATCCATTCAACAACCACCCTTCACCCGTGGACCTCGCAGCGGCCGCCGTCTCCAGCGAGCCAAAAGTGGCGGTCCACCACCAACAGCTTTTCGGCCAGACCAGTGCCATTTGTGGGCAGTACGCCCAGCAAGTCTTCGTTGGTGGCCAGACTGGTGTCTCCGCCCATGTCGCCATGTATGGCCAGTTCCCCAAGATCAGCGACATTCGCGGCTTCGCCCCCGGCGTACCTGCCATGCCCGTCGTTGCACAGTCGCAGCCCAGTTTCACGGCGTCAAGCTATCAGCCTCATGACTTCACGGACGCCTATCGCCCGCAGAACGCGCTGTGGCCTCAGCCTCAGCAGTCGCAGCCAACGGCCGCGTTCCCCCCCACGACCCAGCAGCACGCCGATTCGATGTGCTCTCCTGAATTTCACGGTCTGCCGACGCCCGACGACACACCGCCGGACGCATTCCAGACGCTGCCTGGTCTCAACTGGATCGTGCCCCAGATGAACGACGGCGCCAAGACGGCGACGGCTTTCAACCCCGGTCTCGGCCTGATCTTCGAGTCAACTGAAGACACCGCCCCGCCCGACGCCAGGAACAAGCAGACTCGTCGCGCGGCCAAGGCGCTGCCTGCGCTACGTCCCCGCCCAGTCTCGCCTCCGATCACGACCCATGTTCCGCGCAACAACATGCCATACCAGGAGCGCGTGCTCAAGGCCGTGTCTCGCTGGATGGCGGGACCCGCGCCGTCGCTGCAGAACGGCGTCGATCTCGTGTACACCATGATCGAATCCGACAAGCACCTGCCGCGCAACGAGACGTACGATCCGAGCGCGTACGACGAGGAGGACGTGGACACGGATGAGGAGTAGCCACCACCACGCTCAGCAGCACATTCACGTACGCATTCACAACATTACACAATACAACACTCACAACACGAACGACACCAACAAAAGCAGTCGACGACTGCCCGTATGCCATGCGCACAATACCTTCCCGCTCTGCCTTTATCGAATATATCGCAACTTCGCTGTCCATCATTCGACTTTCTGATTTCGCTCTTACATACTTCACTTCCCAGTTCGCTCCCATTTCCATTCATTAGTCTTCCGACCCCGGTCCTTGGTTCGTTTGCATATGTACATGTGATCCGACTGTATATAGCGCTATGCATGTGATTTTCTCGTGTACTTCTAATCGACGTCGTCAGGTTTCGGCTGGATCTTGCCCTGGTCAATGAGGCTCTCGTCGGGTTTCGGCTGGATCTTGCCCCGGTCAATGAGGCCCTGGAGGCGCTCTGCCTCGTCGTCGATGCGCTTGAACTGGTGCTCAAACCTGGAGGGGTAGAGGAACGGGCGAAGATCGAACCGGTTGTCGTCGGGGGAGTAGCTCTCCATGTGGACGCTTGGCGTGAGGGTCGTCATCTTGTGTCGGTTGATAGCGTGCGTGAACCAGAAGTGCTTGACCTTCTGCGCAATCTCGGCCGGGGACAGACTCGCGCCCCACTCCTGCACGAGCTTGCCAAACATGCTGAAGGGGCCGCACTTGTAAATCTTGCGCAGCCTTCCAAAGGCGCTCAGCTCGTCGTACGTCATGCCCATCTCGACCTCGTCCGACTGCACGCCCTTGCCCTCCTGGATCGGGATGAGCTCGGCGGACGGAACGGCATCCAAGAACTCCCGGAGAACCGGCATCTCAAACGCGGTTTCGGCCCACGCAATGAAGCGCTTCAGGTCCGTCTTGCTCACGCCGCCGATAGGGTTGACATCGGCACTCGAGCAGTCGTACTTGGTCAGGTATCCGCGGAGGGACTCGTCGACGTTGGCCGAGCCGAGGACGAGGAGACCACCGACCTTGCCTCGCGCCCACGGCAGGAGCTGCGCAAACATGTACCCGACGACCATGCGGAGACGCGCCTGAATGTTCTGCAGCGCCAGGTTCTCCGCCCCACTGCCGCCGTGCACGGTGTACTGCGGCGTGCGGCCCGTGATCATGCGGAAAATGCCGAGCACGGCAGAGACGGCCGTGTCTATGTTCAGATCGACGTGGTACGCGCCAATCGCATCGGCGAGCTCGCGCGCGCGTGTCCGCGTCTCGTTCGAGCTGTTCTCGGTGCCCATGTAGCACGTGTGGAAGATGCGGTTCGCAAACTCCCTCGGGTCGGAGGGGACGTAGGTGCTGTCGGCCGGCTCGCCGGTCATGCGCCGCGCGTCAGCGATCACCTGCTGGTTGCCCTCGCGAGCGGCAGTGGCGACCAGGCGACACATGCTGTGTACGATCGTGGCGGTCGCACACGAGTCGATTCCGCCGGAGAGGGGCAGGAAGTAGCCCTGCACGCCGGAGCGGCGGAGATAGTCCCACAGCCAACAAGCGGGCCCAAGTCTGTCGTCAGCTCTACTGTGTAAAACACTTGGCTGGGAAGCGATAGGAAGGCGTTTGCCCTTCGCGCCTTCCTTCGCTCAACAACGAACACTCACGCAATCTCCTCTTCCGGCTTGTGGTACACCATATCCGGGTCGTTCGGCTTTGTCTCCATCCACCCGAGCATCATGCCCTTTGACGACAGGCGGACGCCACCAAGTCCGGGAACGCGCTCGTACGCCTCCTGCAGGGCGGACTGCATGCGCCTACTGCTCGTCTTGCGGTGCGCGCGCACCGTCTCAAGGTCGATAGTGGCGGTGACAACCTCGACATCGTTCAGGGAGAACTGGGAGGAACGTGCGACAATCTTGCCATTGACCGCAATCATGGCGCAGCCGTCGTAGTACAGCCGGTCGCCGTCGCAGCCCTGCTGGTTCGCATAAAGGTAAATACCACCCAGCTTCATCGTCGCCTCCTTGATGAGCTCGACACGGCGGTTCAGCTTGCGCAGCTCGTGGTGCGAGCCAGAGGAGTTCGTGAAGATCTCGACACCATCGAGGCCCATGCCGATGTGCGGCGAGTTCGGGGTGAAGAGCTCCTCGCACAGCTCGACGCCGACGCAGGTGTCGGCCGTCGGGACCACGGCGTCACCGAACGGAACGGTTTCCTGGCCATTGATCTCGGAGATGATGGACGGAAGGTAGTGCACCTCCGTCTCACGGTGCTTGGCCCAGGGTGTAAAGTAGCGGAGCTCACGCTGTTGTTAGCTTTCAAGGACCAAATCGCCTTAGCTTTGAGGCCTGCGCTGCACGCTTCCCCGGTCTCACGTAGTTACCGTCGTTGGCCATCCACATCTTCGGGCGGATCAACACAATCTTGCCGTCGTGAATGATAACACGACAGTTGTACGTCGAGTTCTTGTGGGTGATCGGCATGCCAATGTCGCACAGGATGCCCCGCGCCTCCGGGTCCTGCAGGATGCGTGCGAGCATCTCCCATGAGTGGAGAATGATGTCGCCTGGGTGTCAGTTAGCGTATTGGTTGGTTTGTACCAAACTGCTTCGAACCTGTCTACCAGCATCTCTCCCAAGAGGGAGCCACGCTGGGAACTGCCAGACAAATACTGTACTCACCCTCATGGAAGTGATCCTGGCACCCGTAGCCGGGGACCTCGAGCTCGGGGCCAACACGCAGCGTTGCGCCCTTGGCCTTTGCAATCTTGATCGACTCGAGGATACGCTTGCAGTTGCCCTCGAAATCGAGCGCCCACTGGTCGAGCGCGCAGGTCGCGACTGTGACCATGTGCATGGTGGAAGAAGAACGAGCGAGTGGAGCGAGCAGATAAGTCAAAGTTTCTGAGTCAGACAGGCTGAGCCGTCTAGGTCGTTCAGTAGGAGCAGCTGTTCTGGGCGTTGTTCAGCTCCGGAAGTCTAGTCAGCGAGGCAAAGTCGGCGCTGGGTGGCGATATATATCCCAGCGAAGCGGTTTATGTCATCGGTGGAGCTCGTGTGCCGTGCCACACGTCATTCTTGATACCGCTGCGCGCTCGATCGCTAGGTCATGGCTCGAAGCTGAGCTCTACGACGTTCGACATCGACAAACACCATGGCAGAGCAGCAGGTGCAACTTGCAGACCTTGACCCGGAGCAGCTGCAGCAGGTCAAGAAGCAGCTCGACGAGGTGAGTACTGGCGGAATCTGCGGGGGTATGCTGGTAGCTGGGGTCCCCCCCCCTTCGTCTTGGTGGAGGCACGACGCGCGCCAGCTGGACGTCTGGGTTGGCCGGGAAGACAGACTACGCCTCGTGACGAGTTCGCTGCTCCAGCTGCTGGCATAGATCTCTATGTCTCTCTATCTCAGCTGTACTATTATGGGCGTTTCAGCTGACCTTTCAGGAGCTCGACCATCTGACCAACTCGTTCGGCCAGCTCAAGCAGGCGCAGGGCAAGTTCCGCTCGTGCGTGAACGACATCGACGCGCTCACGCCCGACACGCTGGACCGTGAGGTGCTCGTGCCCCTGACTTCGTCGCTGTACGTTCCCGGCAAGCTCGGCGACACGAGCCACCTCATCGTCGACGTTGGTACGGGCTACTACGTCAAGAAGGTAAATCTGGCGCGGCGGCTCAGCATATCTCGAACTCCCTTCTCTGCGGGACTGTAAAAGGCGTGCGGGCTGCTAGACGTCTTGTGGACGTCTGTCCTCCATCTACGGTGCTAGAGAAAGGCTAAGGAGCCATACGCATAGCCACATCCCTCTCAGAACAGAGCTGACGCACAGTCCCGACCCGAGGCTGCCAAGCACTACACCGGCAAGGCCGAGTTTGTCGGAAAGAACCTCGAGACGCTGCAGAAGACGATTGAGCGGAAACAGGACAACCTCCAGAGCGTCATCCAGGTGCTCCAGATGAAGCTGCAGCAGGCCCAGCAGCCGCAGCAGGCGGCCAAGTAAGTTGCCCTGCGGCCCCAGGTCGAGGATCACTGTTGGCCGCTCAGCCGTGACCTAGGCGTATAAGCTGGGAGGCATCTGGCCGGCCAGTCGAGAGAGGAGCAGCATAGACGTCATGAGAAGGACACGAAGGCATATCTGATGCGACCATAATATGTATTTTCTGCATTCACCACGGAAGAGGCGCTCTCAGCGAGATATTCTAGACTTCTAGCTTTTGTTTCTATGCTTTTCGGTCATAACCCTGGGAGCCCGACTGCATAATGGTTGGTTGCGGCAGAGATGGCACTCGTGTCGAGGGCCCGACCCTCTCGCTTACTGACGCAGCTCAGGCCGGGACTCCGACACCGATGCGGCGGCGCATGTGCCACCCGAGCTGAATGTAGTTCCGCTCGTTCTCAGGCGTGACGAGTCCGTGGCGAACGAGGAAGTCAACAAGGATCAGGCCACAGTTCGGCTTGAACTCGCCGTTCGCGAGGCACTCCTTGACCTGCTCGACCGACATGAGCTGGTGGTTAGCTGAATCTTCGAGAAGTGAATAGCACAGATACAAGCGGGTGATATGCGGATCGAGGATAGCGAAAGTGAGGGCGAGCGGAGAAGGGAAGAGGAGATAAGAGGAAGCATAGAGGGGAGGAAATGTGAGGAAGGGAACGGGAACGGGGACGGAGCCGGCATACCTCGAAGGACTCGACCTCGTCGTCGTACGGCTTGGGCAGCACGTACTCCGGCGAATCTGGAGAAGGCAGCTCGAGGTCGTACAGGTATCTGGGTGTCAGCTAGAGACGAGCCCTTGGTTAGCTAGAAGAGACACCCCTCAGCTCACTCAATCTCTAGCCGTGTCAGCTTCATCTATCCCAAGTCAGCTTACCGGGCTGGAGATATCCTCCCTTCGTGATGTAGAAGTACGTCGCTGCTCCCACGTTTCTGCTGTCAGTTACCACTGTCACAGGATCAGCTCACTTCAGCCGCTTCGTGACAAAGTCCTCAGGAAGAGACGCCTCCTCGTCACACTCCTTCACCATCGTCTCGGCCGGCGTCAGGCCAGCGGGGATACCGCCAGCAACCGTGTTGTCGAGCATGGAGGGCCAGGTCGGCTTCGTCGGCGAGCGGCGAGGCACCCAGATCTTCATCTCCTTTCCGTGCCATTCGTAAGCTAGAGGCCGTTAGCTTGTGCACGTCCAGAAGGCAAAGCTGGGTCTCACCCGTCATGTGCACGCCGAACGTCGCGAAGCCGAAGATGGCGCACGCGGCGCGTTCGCAAGCAAATGCCGCGTTACCCCACGGCTTGTCGGCAGGCCTGAAGCCGGAGGAAGACGGGTCGCAGTAGATTGCATACCGCTCGTCGCGCCAGCCTGCTGTCAGCCACTTGCTCTTTTCCCTCGCAAATGATTGTTATTCGGCCACCGTCCCGGCGGCCGTGATCAGACACCGCTGTGGCTCGGAATCAGACTGGACCGAAGACTTGACGTTGACCCAAGCTCAAACTCGAACGCGGATGCTGGACATGTCCGCCTTCGCTCTCGCAGACTCACCGCCCAGCTCGTTCTTGAATTTGCCAGCCTTGCGCCAGGTCCAAGCCGCAGTCGCGACGGCCTGGTTCATGCTCTCTGTTCCCTGGGAGACGACGGGCTCCGTGAATGTAACGCACTTGACGTCGTTCCCCTCCGTCACAAAGTTGAACGTGCCCATCTTGCTCTCAGCCTCGAGAGCCTGCAGCTCCTCGACGACATTGGGCCGCAGAAGACCGAGCGGGGTCAGCTTCGCGTCAAAGTCCGAGGGGCAAATGTGGAACGGAACATAGACTTCGCCCGTCTCGGGGTGCTTCAGCGGGTACTCAGACGGTTGGGAAATGTAGTCCGGGAAGCTGTCTGCCGCCTTGACGAAGGGAAGCAGCGACGGGGAAGACATGGTGTGCTGGTGGAGGTTGTGATGGCAAGTGGAGGACGGAACTGACTTTGGGACCTAGCCGTTGTCCGTTCCGGTGGAGACCCCGCACGGACTGGAGCGCGTGCTTCTGTTGGGCTAGGCGGCTGGGGCGGTTGGTTGAAGGTGACTCAGCTGATACGCAATGACGTGTGAGGAGAGGTTGTCCAAAACAGGGTGCCTGCGTGGATGACGCCGCTGGCTGGCTGGCTGGCTGGCTGGGAGGTGGACATATGAGGGCTGTTGGCCGGCGTGCCTGGTCGATCACCCCTCCCTTCGCTCCCCCTCCGGTGCTGGCCGCTGGAGCACGGCGTGCCAGGCAGGCGTGCCTGAGCGAACGGCCCCTTCCTTCTGCTAGACCCTGGCTCCCCGATCCCCACTCGCTGGCACTGGCCCGGCTGCCCGGGAGAAGGCCCCAGGCTCCACCGATCTGACTGCCGCTCTGGCGTCGTTGGCGTCAGCGTGTGGTACCGTGCCACGGTGCCAGCGTCGTCTCAGTGACAAGAGGTGAGGGACGAGGGGAGGAATCGGGCCAACCCTGAGCCTGACTGTCTCTCATGCACACACTGCGTCGTGCGTCGGTGACCGACAGAAGCAAAGCTAGCAAATGTTACTGGATAAGGATAATCTGCAAAGCGCACAGACCTCCGCTTACCTCTTGGTCTTGCTGACACGCTGCGCCGCATGATCTCTGGTGTCTGGCAATCGGGCACGGGCGCGCCACGCACGACTCCACCAGCTTTGCCACCCAGCGTGCCCGATCCGAATGGACTGGGACTGCGCACGCCAGGCCGCGTGCCTCGCCCTAGCGGGCACAGCAACAAGCGAACTGTCATGCAGCCTGCAGCATGCAGCCAGGAGGAGCGCGAGGCACTGACATCGTCGGTGCCTTTCCCTGCACCATGCACTTGCGACGCTGCCGTTGTACTCGGGCGAGTGCAACCTTGCGATCTGACGCAGGTCACTAGCCTCGGAGAATTACACGCCCGTTCGTCGTCGTGGGGCTACAAGTTGGGCTCCCGTCGACGATGTGAATCGTGATGGCCGCTGGATCGCTGGATGCACGTCGCCACTGTCAGTTGGATGCACAGAATGGATGGTCTGATGGATCCACCCATGCATGCCGTAATTCAACACAGCGCGTACCTCAGACTCTGCCGAGCTTCGTCGGTCGCCTAAGACAATAGCTGCTAGCAGCCAGTAGGCATCGGAAGAACCGCGCTAGATTCACGGCAGTTAGTGACCTCTCTCTCTGCCCCTGGCTCTCGGCTCCTCGCCCAAGGACCAGCGGCATGAGTCATTGTTTGGGATTCCATCAATTCGACCCGTACCTTCCAGCCCTGCCTTCCAGCTCCCTTCCAGCCCTTACCGTGGTGCATTGCTCGATCTCCACCGTTCCGCAAAGGGAACGTTGATGTGCTGGTGGGGATGACGGGGCCTGGGGACAGGGCCTTGCATCTCGTGCGCTGCGTCGCCGGCGGCGAATCGACTCCTTGCGGCCCGCAACCGTTCCCCGCCCTGTCCTGCATCGTGCGCCTGCGGGCATCGAGACGATGGATTGTTTGCATATTGAGGATCCGAGGGATCCGAGGCAGGCCAGATCGCGCAGTGGGTCCGCCATGCCGCCATCCTGAGCAGTCATGTGTCGTGCACCCCACCACTCGCCCCAGGCTCACTTTTGTCATTTGGCAAGGGAAGGGGCAGGGCCGTGCGCCAACTTGCAAGCCATGACGCACTCCGTTGCAGTCAGCAAACGTCTGGCACCTGGGCGCGCGCACGCCTGCCAGCTGGTAGCTGGTGAGCATCGCTGTCGCACGCCGGCTAAAGCTCGGAAGCGCAGTGGCACAGGTGGCGCACTGGCTTCCGGGGCATGGCGCAGTCGTGCGAGTGCTCTTAGTTCTGTGCGTGGCATGCGGGCAGAGTCAACAGTGTGAGCAGCTCGTTGCGGCGTCGTACGCAGCAAGGAGAATCGTAGGAGCCAAGAGATCGCACAACAGCAAAGAATGCATGTCCCATCTGCGGCTAAGTCTGTGGGCACGCTCCAGAATTGATAACAGCCGAACCTCGCCCGGCTGCGCCAGCGTCAGAAGATACAGCGGCAGCAGCACAGCGGCGGGGGCACCGTTGGCGGGCAGGGGGAAGTCACACGGCTTGCACGACTGGAGCGCTGGAGCGCTGGAGCGCTGGAGCGCTGGAGGCTGCCCCAGGCCCACGCCCCCGCGACGCCTGGAAGCGAAGTACCGCGGAAGCCTGGTGGGAGACGCCATGTGATGTGAGGGGCTATGGAGTGGAACGGTTGGCTGGCATGGCTGGCTCGGCAGCTGCGGGCCGGAGTTCCCCACCTTGCTCACTGGCTGGATGGGCTGGATGGGCTGGACTGGCTGGACTGGCTGACGCCTCTGAATCTAGCTGCTCGTGGTCTGACCTGGAGTTAATAAAGGTCGACTGGGCTAAGAAAGAATAGGGTGGCGTGCCTGAAAGTCGACCCGGAATACGCACTCCCTCTCTTCCAGAGGCTATCTCGAGGCTCAGTGCGACGTGTTACGCAACTATCTTCGGGCCCAGTTTTTTTCTGCGCTAGTGGGCGACAGTGTCAGGGACGCGAGGGAGCACCAGGACGCCAACACTACTAGTCGGGCCCGACTACGTTTTTACCCCGCCCGATCCAGAGCTGAAGTCGCAAGCACGCTTGTCACAGCTCATCCACAGCCTATGCAGCCCGACACTAGCTAGTGGGGTCCACCGAGTCCACCTGCTGCTGACACCCGTTCTCAGGTCCAACCGTCCAAAGAACCACTGCCAATCAAGACGTCCATTCCGCATACCACACATACCACGCACCACACCACCGTCCCCCCCGACCTCACCATCGCTCTCTCCACCACCATTCCTTTCCGATCCATCGACCCCCTAATCCGACCACCGACCCACCCATCCATCCATCCACTCAATTCGTCTATCCACTCACATCTTCCCGTACCCTCAGCCTCGAAAGCATCGACCCTTCTGGTTCCGACCGCAACAGGCGAACCGAACCTATACCCCAGCGATCAGCAACCCCGACCCGGACCCGGACTGTTGATCTTCTCTGACTGGTACGTGTCTAGTGTGTGCGCATCCATCCAACATATGTGCATCGATTGTGTCTGGCCCCAACGGGCACTGTTGCATGTCGCGCCTGCGGTCTTGCACGACCCGAGGGCCGAGCGCCGTACGAGGGCTGGTGGGCCAGAGCAGCCAACAGCCAGCGTCGCCAGAGGGGCATGCCTGATGGTGGTGCGCGCTGTGACGTGACCGGCGGACCTTATATAATGTTGTGTTTGACGTCGCGGCCCGTGCAGGTACGCCACCTAAGTTTGCACACGCTCGCCTTGTCGACCAGTCTGGGGTTTGCGGTCTGTCCACTGCCTACTGGCCCTAGCTGCAAAAGAGCCCGCGGGCCTCGGATGTTGCCTGTCCTGGTGCTGCTGGCTCGTATTTGCGCACTGGCATCAATGGCGTTGGTGCCTGCTGGTCGGCGCTGGCGCGGCTTACGCTCAGATCTTGGATTGGATGACGCCAGGTCCAAGTCAGCCATAGCCAGCCAAAGCGCCTCGGCGACGCCATCGCCGCTGGCGGCTGCGGACATGAGTGCTTGGCCTGCCAGTTGCAGTCGAGAACGCCCAAGCCTCCTGACCCTCGATCCCTCGAAGAGTCCTAGCGTCTTAGCGTTCTTTTCCTTGCCCTGCCGCCGAGCGCAGACACGCAGGAACGCACACGCGCAGACGCAGAGCAGACCTGCAGCTTGACCACAGTGCTAACACACGACAGGCTCGTGCACGCATCACATTCCTGCAACTAAGGAGCTCATCGGTTTTCACCAACAGACTCTCGCTCTTGTTCCTCCGCGATCCCGACTTGTTTTTGCTTTGTGCATATCGACCCGGACCCCCACCTTCCCCCGCGTCCTGGTTTCTCGTGAATTTCAACCAATTCGCAGGACACACATCGACCGCGAGTAACGTAACACACACTTACTCACGCACGTACGAACTTTGTGTGGTGATCGACCCGGCTCCGGCTCAGATATCAGGTGTCATCCACACACACACGCGCATCGACGTGTGTAATCCGTGTCATCCGAGCGCACGTACGCCCATCATCCGTTTTCGGCTAGACAGCTGCATCGCCCACTCGTCAAGTATCAGGATCAGGAGGAGTGTCACTCTGTGAGATCCGTCTGAACAATCCTCGGCTCGTGGCGCACAACGCACAGTCCACATCCATCCACCGCAAGACCACGCGCCCGTGTCTGTGTTCTGGTCTGTTCCCGATTCCCTTTCAACAACACCTTCCGCCACTTGAGATTTGCCGCACCACAGCGCGCGACTCCTCGACCGAGCCATCCAACTTCACTCCTTTCTTTATCGACTGACTTTCGTCGGACGTGAGGACGCAGGTGAGTTTGGGTCTTTGATAGCCACCATCACACTAAGGCTCGAACGGATGACCCATCTGCGTGTCGTGCCGTGTGTGCCTGTTGTCTGCCCCGTCGATGTTCATCCATTCCGAGCCGCAGTCGTCTCAGAGCATGGGTCTTGCCACTGAGCACTTCTCACGCACAATGACGTCTGACACACGACGTGAGGTTCCGGACGAGAAGCAAAGGCGCAGTGATGAGCGCTCGCCTATGCCGAGTCTTTCTTGTGCGATCGAGGCAGCGCCTGAGCACGGACGGCAGTCACCCATGCCTTTGGCCAGTCTTCTCGCTATCTACATCACTTCGTCACCTTCCATCTTCTCTCTCCCCATGTGTTATGATTATTGACCACCCCATCAGTGATGCCTCCTCAACCCGAGTCTCGAGTTCCTCACCACATGCCCGTCCACTCCAACTACCCCCCAACTGGGCCGGCGTACCCATCCCAGCCGCCCCACCCCATGCACCACCACCATCCTCAGCGTCATGCCTCCAACGGACCACCTCCGCCGATGCCTGTCGGTGGGCCGCCCCCGCCAATGTCCGTCGGCGGACCTCCCCCCTCGAACATGGGACCTCCTCCCGATGCCGGTGGTCCCCCACCGGCCCCGGTCTCGAACGGCCACCACGGTGGCACGCCCGGTCCTGTCCATCAGGTGCCGCGCCCCGGACGGGAGAAGTTTGATGGTCTCATGAACCAGCTGGCGCAGGCCAACGAGAACACTTGGATGTTGATCGGTGAGTGACTGCGCCGGAGTGACGCTGCAAAGGGATTTCGCTAACATTCAGGAGCCGTTTCGGAACAGATGAATGACCAGGACAGGGCGCTCGCTGCGTTCGAGAACGCCCTGCGTCATAACCCGAATTCGATCCTTGGTCTGAACGCTGTCGCAGACATCGCTCGCAGCCGAGACAACTTTGACAAGGCGATCGAGTACTTCCAGCGGATCCTTAACATCAAGCAGGACAATGGCGACGTCTGGGGATCCATGGGCCACTGTCTTCTCATGAAAGACGACCTGCCCAAGGCTTACACTGCTTATCAGCAGGCGCTGCACTATCTTCCAAACCCGAAGGAGCCCAAACTTTGGTACGGCATCGGTATCCTGTACGACCGGTATGGCTCGTTTGAGCACGCCGAGGAGGCGTTCAGCTCGGTGCTGAAGATGGACCCGGACTTTGAGAAGGCCAACGAGATCTACTTCAGGCTCGGCATCATCTACAAGCACCAGCGCAAGTACTCGGCCTCACTGGACTGCTTCCGGTACATCATCAACAATCCTCCCCGCCCCTTGACATCCTGGGACATCTGGTTCCAGCTCGGCCATGTCTACGAGCTGAACGGCGACTTTACGGCTGCCCGCGACGCCTACCTCCGCGTCCTCGATCACCAGCCCGACCACGCCAAGGTCTTGCAGCAGCTCGGATGGCTCTACCACCAACCCGGCGCGTCGTTCGCGAACCAGGAGCAGGCCGTCAACTACCTGACGAAGAGTCTGGAGACGGACGCCGCCGACGCTCAAAGCTGGTACCTTTTGGGACGTGCGCTCATGGCTGGACAGCGCTATAACAAGGCGTATGAGGCTTACCAGCAAGCCGTGTACCGCGAGGGTCGCAACCCTTCCTTCTGGTGCTCGATCGGAGTCCTGTACTTCCAGATCAACCAGTTCCGTGACGCGTTAGACGCCTACTCGCGTGCGATCCGCCTGAACCCCTACATGTGGCAGGTGTGGTACAACCTCGGAAGTCTGTACGAGTCGTGCAACAATCAGATCACCGACGCCATCGACGCTTACTCTCGCGCCGCTGAGCTGGAGCCTCACAACGAGCAGATCGCCCACCGCCTGCAGCTTCTGCAGCGCAACGGCGGAAGCAATGCGCCGCTTCCTCCCCCTCCTGCGCCTGTCGACGTCCACCCTTCCCAGTACAACTCGCACCCCAACGGCGGTGGTGCGCCCGGAGCTGCTCCCGGTGGACCTGGCGGCGAGTACGCCGGCCAGCCTAGCCCCGGTGGTTCGCCCCGTCTCGCCCCTGCGCAGATGCCTCCCGGAGGACCTCCTGGCGAAGGACCTCGCCAGCTCGCCCAGCCTGGTGGTCGCTTACCCGCTCCTCCTGGCGACTTCCCCCCTCGCGGTGCTGCTACCGGCGGCCCTGGGGGTGGTCCTCCCTCGCCCGGTGCTGGCCCCTTCCGCGGCGGCATCGCGCCACCCCCGCTCAACCACGTCGACGAGAGCCGCGGCTCCATGTCTCGCCATGCTCCGCTCGGGCCGATCGACACCGACCGACCTGATCCGCGCGATCTGCGTGAGGGCTACCGTGAGGGACCCGGCGGTCCTGGCGGCCCCCCTGCAGGCTATAATGGTGGTGGTCCCCCGGGCGGACGCTACGACCCAGCTTCTGATCGTCGCGCCCCTGTCTCGCCTCGGTCACCCCACCGACGACCTGAGAACATGCCGCAAGGGTACCCACCGTACCCCCCTCCGCCTGGATACCGCGACCGCGAAGAATGGGAGAGGCGAGAGCGCGAGGCGCGAGGCATGCCTCCCCACGACCCTCGCCACCCGTCCCCCAGGCCGGGAGAGCGTGGTGGCCCGCCTCCCATGGATCCCCGCGACCCGCGCAGCATGGCCGGCATGCCCCCTCGTGGCGGACCTCCCGATGGACGCGAGTTTGGACGGGGCCCTCCCCCCGAGGGCTACCCTCCCTATCGGTACGAGCGCGGCGGACCCGGTGGCTACCCGCCTCCGTACGACCCGCGCCGGGACGAGCGCCGCTTCGAGGAGCACGACCAGAAACCCGGTCTGGACCACACCAACGGCATGCCCGGGCGACACCCGTCGATGCCCCGCGACCTTGGCAACCCGGACCTGCGTGCGCCCAGCCCAGCCCCCAGCGCGAGCTCGAAGGGATCTCGCCGCAAGGTGTCGGACAACGCTGGCGCCGCTAAGAAGACGGCCGCCCCGCGCAAGTCTGAGCCGATCCCGGCCCCGCGGAAGAAGACGAACGGTGCTGACACGCCGCGCACTGCCGCCTCGCCTGCCCCGTCGCAGCGCGCCGGCTCCGTTCCCCGACAGTTCCCTCCGTCGCTCTCTGGCCCGAACCGGACTGTCGACGAGGACTACGACGAAGGGGTGGATGCACTGATGTCCTTGCACTCTGACCGCGGTACGCACAAGCCGATCTCGCCGACGAACCCGGGCAGCAAGCGCCCGTCGCCTCCGTCGCCTGACGCTCGCGCCTCCGACCCGAAGAAGTCGAAGTCGAGCCCTCCGCCGCGCGCCGCGCAGAGCCCGACTCGGCGCACGGTGATCGAGGTGCTGAACGCGCCGTCGCGCAGCTCGATCGAAGTCCTGAACCACCCCTCGATGAACAAGCTCCCTCGCCTCCCGGACCGGCACGAGCGCGAGCGCAGCGACCGTCCGAGCGCCGGCCCGGAGCGGGACCCACGGGACCGGCCGTCGCCTGAGCACGCGCGCTCGCCGGAGAAGGCGCGGCCCAAATCCCCCGAGGACGTCCGAAAGAGTGAGCAGCCCGCACAGCCGAGGAAGGACACGTCGCCGAACAAGTCGCCCATGAAGTCTCCCACGCAGCTGAAGGCCCCGAACTCGAAAGGATCTGACAGCAGAGACGCTAGGGACAAGGAGGGAGACGTGGAAATGAGCGACGCGCGCAGCGAGCGTGACCGCGGCGACCGCAACAGCGAGCGTGGTGACCGCAAGGAGACGTCGCCCGGCAAGGCTTAGTGGGTGTTATAAAACTTAGACTGTGAATGTAGCGACTTGTAAAGATGCAATGCGATACTGCTCGTAAAAGTTGACGAGAGAAGTGGAATGGGTGAGGAGAGCCAGGTGGGAGGTGTGAGAGGTGAGCTTCGGGGGAGAGTGGCGAGCGCGGCGTAGACTGGACAGGATTGAGAGGTGGCTTAAGCGCAGCAAGGAGGGAGCTGAGGCATGAGACGTCAGAGCATGGCAGGAGATGAGACAGAAGTGTCAGACGGATCTGTGCAGGGAGCAGTGACGCGCGACGCGTGTCATGAGCATGAGTCAAGCGTGAGGAACGTGAGATGAGCCTGGCCGCTATCAGATATCCGCTAGGTCTTCACGTCCCCCCGCCGTGCCTAAAAAAGCCGGCTTACTCCACCACCAAAGGGTCCAAAGGGGAGGGAAGAGTGACTTCATCCGATTCCGATCTGAAGTCGTATCTTCATATCTTCACCACCAACTCTCTCATTGCAAAAGAACGATCCACACGACCATGCTCCGAACAAACTCGACATTGAGAACAACGGTAATGGGCCGGCCAGCGGTGCTCGCGTCAGCGATTGCGTCGAGCTCTAGAGGCTTCACGAGCAGTGCGGTCCGGGGAGTGCCGGACCATTATGCTACGCTGAGCCTTCCGAAGAACGCGAGCCGGACGCAGATCAAGGCAAAGTTTTATGAAGTGAGTGGACCGGAAAGCGAGCGCCGATAGCGGTGTGGCGAGCGTCCTGGTACTCTTATGCGGCATCTAGCTAGCGGGTTGGAGGACTGCGGTCTGACGTTGGGCTCGTCGCGAGTGCCAGTCACTGGCTGCTTTCCTCCACACGCGATTCTCTTCTGGAGAAGACATTTGCCTTGCAGGTCGCGTTAGTTATCCTTCCGCAGAAATGCCCACCACGCACGCACGCCTCTCATCTCTAGCTTTTTGTTGGTACGCCTCAGCTAACCCCAGCTCTCGAAGAAGTACCACCCCGACGCACCCACCGGCTCCGCCGAGCAATTCCACAAGATCAACGAGGCGTACTCAGTCCTGGGCAACGTATCTAAGCGCTCTGCTTATGACGCGGAGCTGAACCCGAGCCTATCTGGCAGTCGGTCAGCGGCAGGACACGGGCCACGGTGGCACCCGCATTCGCCAGAGGGGCGACGAGCGGCGGGACAGCACCGAGCGTGGCGAGCAGGCAAGGGGACGTGGGGCAAGGCGGCACCAGGGCCGCAGTGGACGGGACGACGGAAGGTGGATCCGAATCTTGGTGATTATACGGAGTTAGTGTGGAGCAGAGTGGGATGTGCTCGCCAGCCGTGCACTCTTGCCCGCCACCACGCTATCCCAGCTTCCTTCCAGTCTTGAACGTAGCTAACCCCAGGCGGCGGCATGGGCATGGGCGGCACGGGCGGCCTCGGTACAGACTGGGACCGGGTCCGCAACGGTCCCATCCAGATCAAGACGGGCGCGGACGCCTGGAAGTCGATGCGCTCCCGGATCAACAAGGTCAGAAACGACGAGGAGGTCAAGGGAGAGAGCGCCTTTCTCCGGTTTGTTGTTGTCGGCTTGATGGTGATTGTGGCATGGGTGGGAGCGAGTATGGCCAGCGCCCAGGAGGAGCTGGAGCCGGAAGATCTGGACTAGTGGTGTGCTGTTGAGAGGGATGGGAGTATAGAGTCTAGAGCTTAGACTGTCTGCATCGGTATCTACGGTAAAGCTTTCTTCTGACTTGCTTCTGATAAATTGCCACGTTTCCGCTTTCCTTCGATAACTGGCTTGTGTCAGCCACCAACAGTCGTCTTCAGCCTAACGCGCACACTCACTGTCTGACCTTCTCATGCCAGCTGCAAGCCTAACTGCTAGAAGAGCTACTGCTCACAGACGAGCTATTAATAGGCAAGACAACGTTCGACGACCCATTACAAGTCTCGACCGTGATCGTGACAGTCGTAATAGTGGTGGCGGGGACAGACTCGGCGTCGCCCTTTCCGCCCGGCCCGCCATCGCCACCGCGTCCGCCCTTGCCCCCCGGGGCATAGTTGTCACCCCCGGGGCCGCCAGGGCCGCCGTCGCCTGCGTTTGCGCGCGCGATCAGGGGCGGAGGAGTGACTAGGGGAGTGGGGCCGGGGAGGGCGGTGACGAGGGAGAGGAGGGCGAGGGTGAGGAGCTTCATAGTTGCTGAGTGTGGAGATAGAGGTGAGTTGGGCTGGATATGAGAATGGCCTGGGTTTATATGCTGTTGAGGGGAAGGTCAGCGGGTACCCTCGTTGGCAAAGAAAACGTCCCGAGCCAGCCAGACAGCATGCCGTCTTCACCCTCCCTCGGCGCTCTCACACCTCGCCGTACCCCCGCACACCACGACGCCTCATGTGAGCGTGAACCTCAGCATCATGGTTGAACTTGTCCCACTCAGACGCCCAGGGCAGCCGAACGGACTGAAATCACATTGGAATCACATTGGAACCACATTGGAACCACTACCCGCTCCTATCGATTCTCACAACCCTGGGCTATGTTGGCTAATCTGGTCTCGCTCGAGCTGGGGAGTACGAATGCCTTACGAGCGGGCAGCGCTGTCGTGGCGACGGTGACGGCGACAGCGACGGCGTTCGCATGTCAGCCACTCGTCACCCTCACACTGACTCCCGGCTGTCTGTCAAGAACACATTAAGTTTGGCCAGGCGGGGAAGCCTCCTCACGCTCTCTTTCCCGTCACATTACTGCCGCTGTTTGTTTTCCAGACCTCATGTTGGGCAGCCCATGCTCGCCTCGAGCCTCGGAACGGCCGCCGACATGGGTTCTCCGTAGGAAAAGGCGTTGTTACATGTGTTTCGGAACTATTCTTGCTCTGCGAGCGACTCGCGCGATGATAAGATTAGAGTTGCGCATTCAGGTTGGTATCTTCACACAGTGTGTGTGAGAACTCGTACAGAACATGATCAACACACTGCGACACCGGGGCGGTGGAGAGTGCCGCGCAGAGCTTCAGGCTTCAAGCTCATAGGAACAGAAAAGCACAGCACCACATGCCTGGGTCTTCCGGTGCTCTTAAACCGGTGACCGGGCCATCGCGCTCCACTTGATGCCTGCCTGAATAGCAATTGCTCTCGATAGAACAACTTCACAATGACGAGAATAATACATGTTCTTTCTTCTGGTACAACGTTTCGTCTGAATGCAATGATACTACTGATTCTACCCTCTGATCACGTTTAGAGGCGTACTCTCTCACCGCCCCCCGCAGGCTCACACATACGTCGCAACTGCCTTCCTAACCACGTCCAGCTGCTCCGCGATCGTCGCCGTCGTCCCCTCAGCCTTGCCCTGAGCGAGGTGAACGAGCCACGCAAAGTCGGCCTGCGCCGGGATGCTAAGGGACGATTGTCTGCGGCTCTCCAGCTTCTTCTGGAACTCCTCGAAGAACTCGCCCGATACCTCATCCGCGCGCGCCACGACTGCGGCCGGAACGCCAGCGAGCTGCGCGACGTGCGTGCCGTGGGACGACTCGGCGTGTCCCTTGATGAGCTTGTACAGGAAGACAACACCGGCAGTGTCGTCAACGTGCACCGCCATGTGCATGTTGCGAATGTTGGGATGGTACGCAAAGTCGTCGGTGAGCGAGCCGTAGTGCGTCGCGAAGAAGCCGAGCGGCAGAGTGTGCGTCGACAGGTGGTGCAGCACCGCGCCTGCGATCGCCATGCCGTCGTACGTCGACGTGCCACGGCCGAGCTCGTCGAGAATGACCAGAGAGCGAGGGCCAGCCTCGCGCAGGATCTTGCTGCACTCGTCGAGTTCGACCTTGAATGTGCTCGCTGACGCGAACATGTTGTCGTACGCGCCCATGCGCGTCTGAATCTTGTCGAGGGGGCTCAGCCGAGCGGAAGCGGCAGGCACATAACAGCCCATCTGCGCCATGATAACGCCCGCCGCTGTCATGCGCAGAAGCGTCGATTTGCCCGCCATATTCGGACCGGTCAGGAGTGTCGTACGCGGCACCGAGCCACCGAGCTGCACGTCGTTGGCAATGAAGTCGCGCTTCAGGCACATGCTCGGATGGCGCAGGTCCTCAAAGTCGATGAATGCCTGTTCCGACTCGACAAAGGTCGGGCGGCACTTGGGCTCGTCAAGGTTGAATGACGCACGCGCAAGCGAGTTCAGGCAATCGAGCTCGGCGATCACCTTGACCATCTTGAGCCACACGTCGCGGTCCTTGTCAAACTCGGACAGGAGGTGCTTGAAAAAGTTCTTCTTCGCGATCGACTGCGTCTCGCGCGCCTCCTGCATCCGACGGATGAGAGGCTGCGTGACCGGCGTAATGTACCGCGCCACCTGCTTCAGACTACCACACTTGGTCCACTTCGGCGGCACTTTCGTCTTGGCGGGAATCTCGAGGTGGAAGATCTCCTTGTTGCCCTGGGCGGAATGCCAGAACCGGATCTCGCCTACCTTCAGCTTCAGCTCCTTGCGTGTCTCCTCCATCGCGGCCTCGAGCTCCTCCCCGATCTCGGCGACCGCGGCGTCAGCCTCATCGCACGCCTCATCGGCCCCCTCGGTCGGCAGGATCGCGATGGTTTTCTCGTCTGTGACTTGGGTAAACATGTTCTGGATGTGCTCAATGTGAGGGGCCAGGTCTGGGGCGCTGCGCAGCAGGCCGGCGACAGACGAGGACTCGAAGGCCTCCGCGATGTTCAGAAGACGGTTCACGCTCGACTGAATGCGAACGAAGTGATTCATGACGCTGACAAAGTCGAGCTGGCGGATGGAGCCGGCGTGGATGCGCGAGACGAGACGCTCGAGGTCCGGCATGCCCTTGCAGAGTTCCTTGAAATGGGACATGAAGCCCGGCGCGGCGAGCAGGTCGTCAACAGCGTCGAGGCGCGCGTTGATGGCAGCGGCGTCCCGCAACGGTGCGGTCAGCCAGTACCTGAACAGACGCTTGCCGAAGGGCGAGTGACACTGCTGGAGAAGGTTCAACAGCGTTCCCTCCTCGCTGCCCTCGTTGTTCATCAGGACTTCCATGTGACCCAGCGTCTGTCCATCGAGGACGAGCGCCTTGCCGTCACGGATGGGGTCGTAGACGCTGAAGTTCTTCTGCGAAATGAGATCCTTGTCCAGATTCAGCGTGCGCAGGTAGTACAGCAGGCCGCCGACGGCCTCCACGGCAAGGTGGTTCTCGGCCATGGTCGTGACAGCCTCTGGGAGTACGCCGTCAGGGAAGTACCCCTTCAGAGCCGCGAGCGTGTCGTCAACGTCGAGGAATTCCTTCCCCTCCTTGAACGACTGCCAGAGCGTGCTTGGGGGAAGGATGTTGCGCAGCAGGCGCATCGTGACGACTGAGAGGTTGCCCTTGGCGAAAACGAGCTCCTTGGGCCGAATCTGGCGGAACATTGTCTCCAGGCGAGTGCAACAGATGTCGTCGTCAAACGCCGTCAGGCTGAACGACCCAGTCGACGCGTCCATGACGCAGATTCCGAAGGATGACGGCGAGCTGGGACCATACGAGAATTCCTTGATCGAGACACAGTGGTTTGCCTCGTCGGTCGTCAGGTACGTGCCGTCGACGATCGTGCCGTTGGTGAAGACTTGAGCGAGCTCGCGGCGCACAATTTCCTTGGCGCCGCCACCCTTGGTAGTGCGCATCTCCATACCGATAGCCGTCTCCGCCTGCTCGACCTTGCCGACCTTGTATCCCGCAGCAAGAAACTTGGCCGCCCAGAACTCAAAGCTCTGCTCCGGCACACCGACCATCTTCATCTTGACGCGGTCGGTCAGCTTCAGGTCGAACTCTTGGTGTCCGATAGCCGCGTCATTTTCGTACAGTTCGTAGAACTTGCCCTTCTGGAAGAAGAGTACTGTGTCGTAATGGTTCTGCTTGATCTCCCAGAACTGCTTCTCGAAAGGCGTGAACGATTTCCATGACGTCTTCGGGATGTAGATGGTGCGCGGGTCGTACTCAGGGTCGCCGGGCCGGTTGCCCTCCTTATCCTTGATGTCGACCAGGAACTCGAAGCAAGTCTCGGCGTTGCGCTTGTCGTCCTTCGCCTGGATCTTTTTCCGCTCGGCGGCAGTCAGGAACATGTCCGCAGCGCTGCTGCTGGACGCGTGCGACAGCGGTGGCCTGGACAGAGATGGGGAAGCTTTGGCGGGGGCTTTCTTGGGCGCCGCCTTTTTCGGCTTCTTGACGGGAGACGCTTCGGACACGACGCTCGCAACGGACGGCGAGGAAGGCTCCTCGGATGTGACGCCAGCCTCAGACACATCGTCTGATGTTAGCTCGAATCGAACCGCTCAGCTTACCCATGGCAACGTCGTCGGCGGGAGGAATGAACTCATCCTCGTCATCGTCATCGGACGAGTCGGCGCGCAAGCTCTTGCGCGGCTTGCGCCCGGGCCGGATCGGGGACGCGTCGCTCTCACTGTCGGACTCGACGTATTTGACGGCCTTTCTCTTGCGGCGACCTGGGATGAACACTTCCTCTTCCTCCTCATCGACGCCCATTGCGTCTGCGGCGGGAGACGGCGGCGCATTGAGCTTGGATCGCGGCTTGGAAACAATCTCGGGTGGCGGGCTCAGACTGGCCGACGGCTGCGGCTCCGGCTCACGTGCGACCTTGGCATTGACACAGACTTCCTCTGGCTCGATTGGGTCGCTCGGTGGCGTACGGAGCGATGAGGATGGGGGCGACGTCGAGGCAGCTGCGGGAGTAGGAGCAGACTTGGGCGTCTTGGTCTTGCTAGCTGGGGTCGTCTTCAGTTTCGGCGTGGCCTTGGGTGTAGCCTGTGTTGCCGGGGAAGGCGCGGGGGGTTTGGGTTTCGGCGCGCCAAAGAACGCGGCGAGCGTTGTCTGCTTCGTCCTGTAACACTTCAGCTTCGACCTTGCCAGGCAAATGACTTACGCCTTCTTGACGTCCGCTGCTGCTTTGACCATTATGAACGGAGCGAGCGGATCCCGAGGGTGTGACAGACAACTCTTGTGTAGTGTAGGAAAGAGAAGGAGGGAAGGCAGGGAAGGGAAGGGACGCAAAACAGGCGCGTCTGGCTCCAGCCGCCTCCACCGGCGCGCTCCTTTCTCATCTACACCAGAAACTCACGCGACGACGAAGTGGTAGAGACCGTGGGAGAGCTGACGCGTACCAAATAACGGCCGTGAGAGAGCTGACGCGTGCAGTTCAGTTTTACCACGGTCGCTCCCATATCGTTCCTTGCCGCACGTCACATGAAGGACCCAGGTGAGCCTGAAAACCTGCACGAGGTATCCAAAGTAATTAGTTGGCTGACACATCTCCTGGCATCCTGACGCTCCTGGATCCTGAACGCCTTGCCTTGTTGAGAGATCGGGTCCGCCAACTGTCGAGCCTAGGCGTCAATGGCTGTCGAACGATGAATGTTTGTTTTATCTGAGGCGCTCAGGACGCTTCGGTTTATCCGCGCACAGATCGCACAGATCTCACACCTGTCGTCCTCCGCCGCATGAACACATCGACCGCCGCCGACGGCGCGCCGCAGCCATTTACCTCGTAAGCTTCAGTCTTGTGGTCAGCCACGCCGAGCTCCGAGACGTGGCCCGGATTGCCTCCATTCAAGCGTGGGCTGGCGACAAACCCAAACACTTTTCGCGGACTCGGCACCGTCGCAAGACAAAGCCTCCGCAGTTGTGCATCACGTGTTGGTGCATGCTCTACGTCTGGCATGCTGGCATGCCACGGGCCACAGATCTGACAATTGCGGGTAGTAACCTGACAGGCGAAAATATACAGCGGACGCAAGAGACAGTTGCTGACGATGCATGATGCAAATGGAAACCCTTACAAGAGACTGTCGTGCCGCTGCTGCCGCGACAGCATGCAGCACACTCACACCGCCAGGCGTGATAGCGATACAACTATGACAAACCTCACTCATATCTAGCCCTCGTCTTCGAGTCGTCTACGCCGACCGGAGCCGCGGCAGGCATGCCGCCACGCAGCGAGTCGACGCTACGCTCCTCCCGTGTCCTCACGCGTGGCGTCACTGGCTTGGAGCCGTTCTCGCTCGGTGTGCCGTTCAGCCGCGGCGAGGCGAGTGGCTTCGAGCGCACAAGCGGCTTTGGGCTGGCGGAGAGGTCTTTCGGGCTGCTGTTGATGATGCCGCTGGACCCGCTCGGAGCACTCCCGGATGGCGGCGGGTCAGACGAACGCTTGAACATGCCTCCCATCAGCGACTTGAGTGACCGCGACGTAGACGAGTGCGGGATCCGCGCGTGCGTCGGCTCCGCGACTGGCCCGTCTGTGAGCACTGGCGCAGCTGGAGACGCCTCCGTCACGCTCCGCGCCACCCCCGGCGTAGCGCTGGCTGGAGGTTCTTCGCGACTCTCCGCGGCCGGAGTGTCAACCTCCATCGCTGGATCTGCTTGATCTGCTGGTTGATCGGCAGGCTGTCTTCCCCTTGATAGTCCTGGGCCTTGGCTCATGGGGCCAGACTCTGGGCTCTCCTCGTCTGATCCACTGTCCATCTCGTCGTCCTCCTCGTCCATATCGTCGTCTACATCGGCTGCTTGGGGTGGCTCCTCGCCAAGCACAGAACCCGTCGTCTGGACCGGTGTCGCAGACTGTGAGTCCGTCGGCGCTTCCTTCCCAGCATCCGGGAACACGCGGAACGGTGACACCTCTGGCTCCGGCGCCTGTACGAAGCCCCCGTGTGACCGGATCAGGCTCGTGTAGTACCGCTGCAGCAGGTCCGAGTTGCACTGATGTCAGCCAACTACTTCTTCGATCGGCAGTAAACGCGTGCGCCATGGTTGGTTCGTAGCGCCGCAGTGCCGCGAAATATGCGCAACCGTTACCCGCGCCGCGAACCGCAAGCCGGCGCCGGTCAGCGCAACTCACACACAGGGCCCATCCCGTCACGCGTAGGAACTCGCGCTCGAGGTTGTTCAGTTCGCCGACCTTGATACCGCCGACCTTGGCGTAGTGAGCGTTCGTGCAAAACACGTCGCACTGCGCCTTGCTGCCGGCAGTCACCCCGGCGATGAGAAAACGGTGTACCGTCAACGAGGACAGCGTGAACGTCGGCAGGTTCTGGCACGTAAGGTCGATGTAGGCTAGGAGGGAGAGCAATGGGATTTTCTGTCGTCAGCGTATGCCTCAGAGCCTTGAGGGCTGGCGACATGTCAAACACGCGCACGGTCCATTGCCGTGCCATGGACCGGACCAGACAAAAAAGTTGACCACTCACCTCAAGGTTCGTGTACTTCACGATGCGCCGGAGGTACTCGATGACGGAGATACCTGGCGGAGCACGAGAGTGAAAACGTGTCAGCGCGTCCGGTGTCAGCACGACCTGGTCATTGTGCTGGCAGAGCAGGTCGAGCATGTGCGCGATCAAGATGACGAGCGTGTCAGTCGGGCAGTCGATGAAGGCCCACGGCAGTTCCGGGAGCTTGCTGGTCGAGGCCACCGGCTGTATTGGTGTTCCACTGCTAGACTCGATGGCGGCGGACGAGGGTCGCCCGCTCTGTGGGGTGGTGGTCATGTGTCGAGACGGAGGGCGCTACGGCGCCATGTGTGGAGTGGGATGGCAAGAAGACGAGGTCGACGAACGTTTGATGATTGACCTAGGGTTTGCAGGAGAGGAGGTGGAGAGGGCGCAGCAGGTGACCGAGACCGAGACAGATGCCAAGGGAGAAAGGGCGAGACTGGAGATGTCTAACGGTCGATGAGCCGACGGGTCCGAACGATCTCGGGGGGAAGGGCGATAAGAGGTGATCTGTCGGAGGGTCGCGATGGCGGACGGCTCGGCTCGGGCGGGGCGGGGAAGTGTATGAGGTGTATGCGGGGGACACAAGAAACGTGACTAGGAATGTCGCTGGGCGAAGAGGAAAATGCAATGTGCGGCGAAGGGTGTCGGTGTCTGAAGTGTGTACAGTGGAGGAACGGCGACTGAGGCTGAGTGAGTGAGTGAGTGAGTGAGTGAGTGAGTGAGTGAGTGAGCAGTGAGGTCAGGTAAGTTCAAGAATAGAGTAATGGCAACTTGGGACACGTGCGTGAACCCTTTTCCGTCCACTTGTGCGACATTTGACTCGCATGGTGGCCCAAAACCATCCTCTGGCCATATCTTAATTCACCTCGTGCATATCTTGTGTCTACTTACGTGCAACGTTACTTCACAGGCTGGGATGCGCGCGTGTGCTAACAAGGCAGTGGAGTTCGTTCGGGAGCTCGGGCTCGAGGGGCAGTAGCGATGACCACTATCCAACTATCCACTGGCCGATTTGTTCGGTACACCGGCTGATGCGGTTGATGCAGAACATGGAGCGTAACTGCGCTCGCTAGCTTATCCGGCGCTTGTGATTCCTGACACTACTGCCATGGCAGATCATCTCCCCGCACCGAACGACCCCCTGTGTCACACCAGTGGGACATTAGTCTAGGCTCAATCGACTCGAAGCATAGCTGCGCTTTTGAGGAATGGCCAGATACGTCAGATCAGATCGTCTGCGGGTGCAGAAGCCGAAATTGCTTCCACCGCCGTTATACCAGTTCCGTGCCTGCCTATACGTGCCTGGCCCCCCTTTGGGACCTCGCTCGCACCACCTGTTCCTCCGTCCCTGGCTGACGTTTGGTCGCCTCCTCAAAAACCAAATTCTCTTTGCTTGACTAGACACGTTCGTTCTTCTCTTTCTCTCTACATCCACATCCGTATCGCAATCAGGCGCAACTCGTGAGTCTCTTACCTCTGCCGTGTGTCCGCGTGCCCAACCCCGATTCTCCCATCTTGGCTCTACACGGACCACGCAAGATCTTCTTTCATGATGAACAACCATAACACACTGAAAATTATGAACGCATCCGCCGGCTTCACCGCAGCGCGCGTCAGGCTTATATTTTCCACTAGGTCTACCTGATACTTTGTCCTTGCCCACTTGTTTCTCGCTTAATGCCATTGAACAAAGACGCTGACACCATCAGTTCCCAGCAGTTTAGTTGAACAGTGACGGCAGCGGCGCTCGTGTATCAGGCTGAGTTTTGGCGGATCCGAATAACGCCTTCTGCGCAGCTTGTCATCCGTAGACCTGGTAGCATGGTAGCAATCATAGTAGATAGACAATGGGAAGAAATTCGCGCACTGTTGTTGCTACTATTTCACGACTGACAAGTCTGTACCTGCAGGCCCAATTGGTGACCGCTTGTCTCAAATATGATGACCGAGCAGACCACATGTCCACGTGCATACCTCTCTCAGGCTACCAATGAACACTCACGAGATCAATGAGTAGGGGGCGTCCCGCGGTGATCGACAGAGAGCTCGGTGAACAGCCGGACAAAGCCTGTTAAGCACTACCCAAACGCCTGGGGCATCTGCACTCTGCCGCAGCAGGAATGGCCCAACAGCCATTTGTAACGCATTTACGAAATCTGAGTATTCGTATGACCAATTGTTTTCGTCGAGTATCTGTTAAAAATTGCCAGTAGTGTTGTGCTGTTTAATAAGATAGATGGTTTAAACATATATAATGCAATAACCATAGTTAATGTGGCAATAGCGAACATTCATTGACGCAATGAGCAACTTGGAGCGAGCCTTTGCTTCTTCCCCATACTCCATCGGCGATTCGTCCAGATGACGTTGGAGCACGCACGTTCAGCGCTTCGACACTCACGATGCACAGCTGTATAGGAATCGCATACACATAAAGAATTGCTGCGCAAGGAGTGAAGGATCAAAGCTAGCAAAGGAGGGGAGACCGTGCGACGCACGTTGGCTTGTGACGACGGCGTTGGAGCTTGGGAGTAGTCACGTGATCTGGGCAGGCTAAGTATTGTGCGCTGGTAGTTTGTGTGGCACAGCTGTCTTCTAGAAGACAAGTACTGACCGTAGATCGCCGAACTTGGCTAGGTGAGGCAAGCAGAGGTACAGCGTTCAAGCGAGTAGCGACAAGGCAGCCGTAATATCGGTCCCGAGCAGGTGCGGGGTTTCGCGCTTACAGATCGGTGGGCCTCCACTCACGCGAGCAGCGAAGGGAACACAACATCCTAGTTGAGCAGAAAGCCCACCGACTGATTCTTCCGAACACGCAAGTCTCGAGATACCGCCGCACTCCGCCGTTCGCCGCCGAAGGATCTGGGGCTCGATGAGAGCCGTTTTTCATTGGGCAGTCCGGTATATCGGCCCGGCTGCGGACCTGATCGGCTATATCGAGCTGGGACTCGTCTTGGAAACCAACTGTCTGAGTCATGCCGGAGCCGCCTCCGCCGCCGCTAATCCGGAGCTCTGCGGGCAACAACAAAAGCGGGGCAGTAGAGGGGCATGTGGGATCTCCACACGCGTAGTGTCCGCTTCGGCGTTGATCAGGACCAATACCGGCCCGGCATTCCGGTTCCTCCTGACCCTCCTGCACAAATAAAAGCGATTTCACTTGCTTTTGACATGAGCATCATCACTTCAACAACATGGCAGAGGTCGAAGTTCACCGGACAGACTCAAAGGGCAGTGCGCAGGAGCTTGAGAAGCCCCGCATCGAGGAGGAGGAGGAGCTCGCGGCCCTCCCAACCGCGCAGGCCAAGATCGCCCAGCAGAACGCGGCCCTCTATCTTGAAGCGCTTGAGCGGTATGGCGCCGACGGCTCTGGCCTCGATCCCGTCGCCGAGAAGAAACTGAAGAGGAAGCTGGACATGCGCATCATCCCGGCTCTCGCTGTGTGCTACTTCTTCTACGTGAGTCGTCTCGAAGTGTTGGTATCGAGTGAGGGTGGCGAAGCTGATGCCACAGTATGTTGACAAGACGACTCTGTCCTACGCTGCCATCTACGGGTGAGTACTCACTCTCACGCCCCGCATGCTTCGCACGCTGCCCACATGCACACAGCGCATGACTTCGGTGGGCAAAGGGTCGTCAGGCGGCATCTCCCGGTTCTAGACGGGTGGAGGCGGGAAGTGGCGGTGCCTCCGAGATCTCGGCGTGGGGCGTGCCTCTGCTCGGTCCGACATCGCTCCGAGCCCAGCCGTTTCCGCCCGCTCAACCCGAGCTCCCAAAGCAATCTCTTGGTGGCACTACGGTGGCGCTGACCGCAGCATCAAGGATGACATCAACATGGGCTCGACGGGATACTCCTGGCTCTCGTCGATCTTCTACTTTGGTTGGCTCGCGTGGGCGATCCCCTCGAACTTGATCATGCAGCGCTCTCCTCCGGCGTACTACCTCGCGTTCAACATCTTTTGGTGGGGTGCTCTGCTCATGTGCCAAGCGGCGTCGACCAACTTTGCTGGCCTCGCTGCGCTCCGCGTCCTGTCGGGTGCGATGGAGGCCATCGCCGACCCCGCCTTCATGCTCATCACGTCGCAGTATTACACGCGCTCTGAGCAGCCCTCGCGCATCAGTGCGTGGTACTGTGCGAACGGCATTGGTGTTGCCGGCGGTGGCCTCATCGGCTATGGTATCGGCAACATTCAGGGCGCACTCCGGAGCTGGAGGTACGAGTTCCTCATTGTCGGCGCGTTCTGCTCCGCCTGGGCCATTGTGCTGGCGTTCGTGCTTCCCAACTCACCCGCCAAATTCAAGGGATTCAGCCACGAGGAGAAGCTCATGATGATCGCCCGCATTGCGAAGAACCAGACAGGCGTCGAGCAGAGAAAGATCAACTGGAAGCAGGTGCGCGAGGCGTACGCCGACTACAAGACGTGGCTGTTCGTGAGTTACAGGAAGCGGAGTTCCGCCGAGACGACAGCGCGCTGACGCGGATCACAGTTCACTCTCGGTCTTGTCGCTAACATTCCCAACGGAATCATCAGCAACTTCTCCACGCTCGTAATCAAGGGCTTGGGCTTTGACCAGCTGAAAACCTGTCTTCTCGGCATTCCGCAGGGCGCCTTTGTCGTGGTCTGGATCGGCCTTGGCGCGTTCGTGAACGCCCGTCTGCCAAAGAACTCGCGAACCATTGTGTGCATGCTGTTCATGATCCCCACCATTGCCGGAGCATTGGGATTCCTCCTCTCGCCGGAGAAGGCGTACGTCGGCCGCCTGATCTGCTTCTACCTGACGGGCAGCTACCAGGCGAGCTTCGTCATCTCGCTCTCGCTCATCACGTCCAACACGGGTGGACAGAGCAAGAAGATGATCGTCTCGGGCATGATCTGGTTCGGCGCGTGTATCGGCAACATCGTGGGCCCCTTCTTCTGCAAGGAGTCCCAGAAGCCGCGGTACCCCCTCGGTATCGGTGCGCTCCTCGTCGCCAACTGCCTCGAGCTCGCGCTCTTCTTCGTGTTCCGATACGCTTTCGTGTATGAGAACAGGAAGAAGAGGAAGCAGCGCGAGGAGGCGCAGGCCAACGGCACGCAGCAGATCGCGGCTGACACGGCTTTCGCCGACATGACGGACAAGGAAAACGTCAAGTGAGTTACTCGCTAGAGATGGCACTGACACCACAGCTTTGAGTACATCTACTAAGTACGGGGTACGAGGGTTGCAAAGGAATGCAGTCAAGATATAATATGTTGTGGGATCAGAAGTATGCACCAGTTTCATCGATCGTGCCTCGTGGATGCGGATAGTGACGCGGGTACTACTCAACGCGGCGCGACCTTACCGTCCGGCCACAGTCAGGTCACACACAGCAATGTTCGTGCACCTAAGGCTCTCCGATGCCACTCGGAAGACACGGCAACGTCACATTTCACCTCCGTACGTGGCCTTATCACGATGATCCAAGTCAAGTGACCGGCTACTGTCGGGATTCTCCTGGCGCGCCCACTCAAGCGGCAAGACGCCCCATGCCCTTGTGCGTGGTGTCTGTTGTTCTTTCTTATATGTGTGCGGAGGCAGCTGGGGTTAGTGGGATTGGCGTAGGCGTCACCCGGATGGGTCAGCAGACTCAACTGACGCGGGTGCGGCTGCCTCGACGATATAATCATCAACCTTGTCTCAACAAGGGCTTCCCCATCGCTCGTTCTCTTGCCATTCTCCATGGTGATCGAACTTCCCACCCTCCCGACGCACGCGACGAGCGCACCACCGGCCGACGTCGACGCAGCCGCAGTTGCCTCGACCTTCGTATCCCAGCTTTCCTTCAGCAGAGGCTAGGAACGGATCGAAGGTGCAGGCCCTCCTCGCCTCTCCAGGATGTGCTCGCCTTCTCGCGCGACTTCCGTACCTTCCAGGGCGGCGAGGTGGGCCAGGCGGCTGCCGACACGTTCCCGAAGGCGCGGCCCCACAACTTCAAGATCAAGACGCCCCAACCACTGCTCGAGTCGCCCTTCCCTGACGTCAGCTGGGTGCGCGTGCACTTCGGCTTCGATACCAACGTCGGCCCCTGCTCTGGCATCGCGCGGATGGTGTATGAGCGCGGCGAGTGGAAAGCGTACACCATGTACATTCTACTCGAGAAGGTCGCAGGTCACCGGCAGCACGTCTGGCGCAACCGTCCCCGGGGGCAGCAGGGCAGCACAGCGCCGCCGCGCCGCATGACGAGTGGCACGCGCGACCGAATTCGCCGACTCGGACCCTGACGTCCTCGTCGTCGGAGCGGGACACAACGGTCTAGCGTGTGCCGCCGTTCTGCGCTCGTTCGGCGTCAATGCGCTTGCCGCGGACCGATTCCCACGCGGTGGCGATAACTGGCACAAGCGCTACGCGTCGCTGTCGCTGCACGACCCCGTCTGGACAGACCACATGCCTCTCATGCCGTACCCGCCCAACTGGCCCGTGTGGATGTAAGCGGGAAAGCTTGCAAACTGGCTCGAGGCATACGCCGAAGTGCAGAAGTGCAACGTCTGGTTCGAGTCTACGTCTTCTTCACGATTGGCAATTTCATGATGTCCCGCTGGTTCTGGGGGCGCGTCGCGCTCCAGATCGTGGCCGACAGAGGGGGCCAGTGGGGTGACGTCTACAGGGCGAAGTAGAAGTCGCATTCGGTGGCTCGCACAGGTCTGAAGTTCAGAAGTTCCGGTCAGCACAAGTTCTCATGCAAGACAAGTGAAGTGCACAGTTGACATAGGGCATGACGGAGCTTGGTGGCGAAAGATCTCAATTTCACCGATTAGGGGACACGACTTCTACCGCGGTGTAACTTCACCATCTGGTAATCAGATGTCAGCTATTGACGATCGTTGACAGATATCTGCTCAGTCAGGGAGTATGCGGTAAACACATCCTTTTGTCTGCGTTATCTCAGAACGTCTGACGTCTGGTTTAATGTCAGCTCTGTAGACTAGTGCGAGATCGCAATCAATGAAGTCTGGGCAGGAACAGCACTACACCGATCTGTCGAGGGAGCTGCCAACAATGAAGTTCGCGGGAGCGATGCCGTCGCTGCCTGAGCGCCGTCCTCTGCAGTAATCCTACACCTGTCGGTAAGGGACCTTGGAACAACTTTGAACGCACGCGTTTTTAAGCACCGACGGCTCGCCTAACCTGCACTAATGACTTGGCGCGGACGCGGCCATCGTAGTGATCTCCATACCCGGCCAGCGGAAGCAAGGCCCTACGTATGTAGACCATGCATCACCTCGATACAAGACCATAATCGGGAGGCCCCCGGTAGACCAGTCGGCGACGGTCCAGGGCGGCGTTTCACAGTTTCAGGATCCGAGCGGGCCACTTGCGGAAGATCCCATCAAGGTTTTGGACTGACTCTTCCGTCGCCGTACCGGCAGCCCGCTACTGCTAGGTTCCTCTAGGTCACCGCTGGGGTACGTAGCGGGCAGAACGGCGCTTTGAGCATTTGGTGGTCCACAGGTAGCAAATTTGCTGGTAGGTCGCTAGCTGATGGGAAAGTGGCCGCGAACCGCTGACGGAGGGTGGCACTGTTTATCTAAATCAGACGTTGAGCTCTCTCTGATGGGTGGCAGAGGTGCTATGACGAACGCTAAGCCGGTATGGGTGTTGTTCAGATTCTTACCTGACTGACTCGCTTTCAGCTGTGTACTCCGGTTGTATCAAGGATTGCGGTCGGTAGACGCCGAGGTCTGTCACTGGGCTGCGCAAACACTGGTTAAGCTCCATTTTACGAGAAACCAGAGGCACTGTGGTATGCTTGACTCAAACAAACTATCAACCTGCTGCGTGGTAACAGGAAGCTCAAGAGTGCACATACGTCAGATAAGAAAACTTCGCGCAGCAGGAGGATGTTGATTTTAGAGCGCTGATGGCATGCGTTGAAAAGTCTATCTAAATGTCCATCATATAAAATGAGTGTCGTACAGCCTGTACTCTGATTATACTCGATAATGTCCGTCTATGAGGGGCGCGACCAAGCGCCAGTGTCCGAGGGTGCTTAAGCGAAGCACTTGCCGCCGATGCACTGGGCGTTGGGGCCGAGAGTGGCAGTGCAGTCGACACCGACGGTGGCGTTGCCCTGGGCGGCGAACGAACCGTGGAGGCATCCACCACAGCGCTGGGCCTCGTTCTGGGTGTCGGTGCACTCGAAGTGGGTCCGGTCTTCAGCGGAGATGTAGCAGTTCTCCCATCCGAGCTGGTTGCAGGTCGCGGCGGACTCCTCGTAGGCGACGGCGGGGTCGATGGTCTCACGCTTGCGGAGGCCGGAAGGAGCGGGGCCAGAGGTGCCAGTGGTGTAGATGTAGAAGGTGTTCTGATCGCAGCCGCCGATGCCGGAAGCCTGGGCCGGCTCGCTGAAGCAGTTCCAAGACGAGCAGATACCAATGTTCGAGGGGTGGGTGACCATGTACTGAGAGCCAGAGCAGCCGCGGCGGAAGACGTCGCAGATGAACCACTCCTTGAAGATGAGCCTGTCGCGAACAGACGAGAACGAGGCGCCGCTGGTCGAGAGACCCTGGGCGCAGCCTTTGAACTGGTACTTGGTGCGAAGCATGCGAACATCCCAGTAGGCGCCGGGGCATTGGTTGGGGAGGCCGTGAGCATAGCCGTCCTTCTTGATGTTGATGAAGATGTAAGCCTGGGGAGACGAGATCGAGCAGCGGCACTGGCCACCACGGAAGTACGAGAAGCCCTTGCCCTTGGACTGCATGCAGAGATCGGCGCACTCGTCACCGTTCAGAGCCTGAAACTTCTTGCCGAAGTGGGTGCCCCAGGTCGAGCAGTCGTTGTAGCAGCCGATGAATGCCTGGTTGTTGCCGTCGCTGGGAAGCAGAGTACGCTTCTGGACGCTGTTGGCGGCGTCGGTGGCGGGGAGGAATGCCGCAAGGGCGGTGAGGAAGAGGGATCCGAGCAGCATTTTGAGCCGTGCGGGAGATTACAGAAGGAGGGGAGGGAGAAAGAGAGTAGAGAGTTGGGTTGGGGAGCTTCGAGTGCTTCGATGTCTTCTTTTATAATTGTTCTTCGCCTTCTTCGGAGGAGCGAGTGCTCTGCACTTCAGCTCCTACAGTTAATCCCCGACATTGCGCAGGGCCAGCGCTCGAGGGGCAGGTCTGCTGCCTGACGAGATGCGGCCAGTCACCCCTAGGAACGTGACTAGGATGTCGAGCGGACCAGCCGGCAGCGGTAGGGAGCGGAAGGTGCTGAAACCGTGAACGAGTGCTTGGCGTACAGGTAGAGCACACGCTGATTTGTTGTCAGAGCTCGTCTACGGGCTGTGGTGCACACTATCGTGATATCGGCCGGAGGTCTGCCAGTGGCGTGCAAGGCTGCATTCTAACAATTTCGGCCTCGCCGAGTGATGCGGATGGACACAAAGTGCGGATGCCGTATGGCGCTCCCGTGCACCTACCTGGCCAGGGTCAGGCTATAAGGATCAGGCTGAGGCTCTTATCGCAATTCAGCAGTGAGGCGGACCATCATCAAGCAATTCAGGTGACCAAACCATACTTACCCGCGCCCTGTACGGAATACAGCATACACGGCCATGATCAGCCTGAGGACTCGTGAACGAGTCGCTCTGAGGATCGGAACGAGCGCGTCGCGCCCAGCACTGAATCTCCCCGGCATGACGTACCAGCTCGAAACGCTGTCTCGCCGCGGTCCCGGGACGTCGGAGCACTAGCGCACACGCAGCGCACGGCCGCCGGATCAGCTGGCCCCGCTGGGCAGACACCTGCTCAGCAGCTGCCGGCAGAATTGCATGCGCCTGCCCGTCCCTACCTCCTCACCTAAACGGCAACAAGCATATCTCTCTAAACCTTCGTACTCTCTGCGGGATCTATCATGGAAGGCTCTTGGAGGAGTTTGCCAGTTAAGACGGAGGCACTGAGCAGACGGGAGTAGGCAGCGGAAAGCTCATACCGGTCCCTCTATCGGTCATGAAGGGGAACTCTAATGCACCGCTCACTAGCCGGGAGCTGGGATGGGCTAGAACTCTTAACACGCCGGCTGAGTGAACGGCCAAACTCTATGCGCTCCCACAAGTGAGCCATTTACAGACTTCCCCTACCCAATAGACAGCCCTCTTAGACATCACGCACAGTATAGAGTTCACGCTGACAATATAGGGGTGCCCGTTGCGCCCGGAAAGTGCCCGCAAGAGTCGGCAGCCTGGCCCTCCGGCAGGACAGACTGACGGCAGGCAGAGACCAGGTTCCGGACAAATGTGGAAACAACGCTGCTTGACTTAGAACTCCTGTCTGCCGTAATCTCATCGTCGGCCGCTCCGACTGTCGCCGCCCCAAAAAGTACAGCATGCCCGCCAGCTGGACGTGCACCCCTGGTGACCATGACGTGAAGTGATGTGCGTATGTGTGCGGCATGCGGCAAGGGACGAAGGGATGTTGGCAGCTGTGAGTCCCTCATGCCCTCTCAGGGCGCCGGAAGAACGAGTGTTCCTGGGCCGACGTTTGAGAACGGGTGAACGCGAATCAGCGGACATGATGTCGTCTTTCCGCCCTCGTGAGTCTTCCTCAGGCTCCATCTCCTTCTGAGGCCTACAGCACCAGCGGCCGAGGGAGATGTAGAAACAGTGACGCAAGACAGGGTTTCGCTGGTCTGTTTCCAACGCATCCGACAATTCAGGTGTTGCATCCCTGTCATCGCTGCTCCTCTGCCTCTTCTTCCAAGCACACGCATCTGCGCACGTTTGGAATGCTCGGGCAGCCGCACTCGTGCGTCGGGCGCCGAGGCATGTCATGGGGTTCTGTGATCGTTGCTCCTCGTAGCGGACCAACACACGGGAACCTCATCGTCACGCGCGCACATCGGCGCTTCCCTTCCATTTGCGTTGGTGGCCCTATTTTTGCTGCTCTGTCAGCTCTCATGTGTGCCTCGAGTTCCTCGCCTGTGCGCTCATCTCGACATGACCCGCGTTGAGTGGGCATTCCGGCTCTTTGCCGGGATACCAGGGCCCCCTCCTGCCTTAAACCTCCGAACCACTGCAACAACCATGCGACGAGCAGGATACTGGATGTCCAACATAGAAGTACTACTCATCCTTGCGCACCCTGCGCCTCGTAGAGCGGCGCGGTGTCTGAACATCTGCCTCACGGATCTCCGTCACGACGGTGTCCTCTGCGATCTCGCCCAGGGACTCGGGCGTCTCGCGCCCAATGCCGAGGAGGTAGAGCATACTGTCGCGTTAGCTTGTGCAACTTCAGCGTACACATGGGTTGCTTGTTTGCTAGAAACTGGGGGGTGGGTCGTGTTGGATCGAGCTCAGGTCGAGCTTGAGTCAAGCTTGAGCTTGCCATATCGCCGCACCGGAAGCTCGGATGAGACGGCCGGGGAGTCACCGAGTGCTATCCACGCGGCTCTTGGCGGAAGAGGAACCCCACTCCCCAACCTTGTCGTCCTCCTTCCCGGAAACCCCGGGACATCAAATACGGCATCACCGGCCGCGCGTCGGCATATCTTCAAACTTCGCAGCCCGGCATCCGGCACCCGTCACCCGACCGGTACCCAATTCCAGCAAACTTGGAGTGACTCACCGCATAGTGAACAGCATCGCCGTAATTGTCACATTCCCGTGCATGAGCTGCGTCCAGCGGTCCGGGTGCGTAACCAGGCCACCGGGAAGCGGCCACAGCGTGAGGAAGATGCTGCCGTGAGTTAACTCTTCTCTCATTATCACACTCTGCACTGCGCAGGTCACTTACTGGGTCAAATCAGCTACGGCAAGCGGAACGAGAAGGCCAGTCACGAGCCGCTCCTGCAGCGCGGGCGCCTGCTGCTTGAAGATCGGGAAGAGGGAGAGTGACACGAGCGCGAGAACGAGGAAGCCTCTCATTAGCGCTGTTGACTCGGGATGGAGTCGCCTTGCGATGGGGAGAAAGTGAGTGCGCCGCGGACGGAGTCACGCGTTGGGTGTGAAGCTGTCGCTCTAACGGTTCCAGATGTCTCGGTCCGATTCCAGCAGCTGAGTTACGTTCTCTCATCGACTCCCCTACACTGCCGCTCTGGCCTGCCCCACATCCTTCACACCTGCCAGAGGACACCGCGTAGACCTCGCACTCGAGGATGCTGACTTCCCTCCTCTATTACATCTCTCACTGACAGCAAGTCAGAGATTACTCACAAGATCCCAGGCATCCAACGAGCATCTGCCCACGAAGCGTTCCGCCAATGTGGGAAGTGAACGGCTCCTCGCTGGTCGGCAGCAGATCGGCCGCATAAGTCTTGGGCCGGAAGACGGCGTACGCTGCGCCGGCGAGCGCGAGGATCTGCTGTCAGCTGCCTTCTTCTCGCTTTCTCGCGTGCAATTGCTCTCAGCGAGCTTCATTACGATCCAGACGCTAGCCTTGCTTCTTCGCAAGTTGTCAGGGCTGCTGGGACTTCTTCCCTTCCTGTGCTCACGGATGGCAAGATTGGGAGCTGGGAGAGCGTATCTCTCAGGCCCGATGCCCATCAAACCGGGTCGCTGTGGTATCTGGGAAGACTGCAACCCGTTCCCTATACTTCGCTCATGGCCGAATAGGCTACTCACAGGCTCGACCAGCCAGAAGAAGTAGAAGTAAACCGGCGGCAAGCAGTCGGTATCTTGGGCCATCTTGCTTGGTTCTTTCCTTGCGTTGCAGATGTGGATGTGAAGAGAAACGTCGAGAAGGTCTGCGGTGAGCACTTGTAGAACAGTGTGACCGAGGTGATGATCGACCTCAATTTTGTTTGTTTGCGTCGTTCCCTCGTTCGGCTCGTCGTCCGGTGACGTTGGGACCGAGCCTGATGGGTGCCTGGGAACCTTGCAACTTGGACACCGATCACGTGCGAACGTCTCTCGACAACGGGGAGCCTTACGTAAGAAGGAAGGTGGAAGGCACGTGGGCTACGCGTCCTCTTTGCCCCGCACTCGTGAACAATAGAACTCAGTGAATTCATGGTCGTGTGCGAACGAGTGACGCGCTCAGACTGCCGTTCGCCGTCATTCCGAACGGCAGCACTGCATGGATGTCTTATGATTTCGAACGGGATAGGAAGCTGAGCCGGTAAAGGCTTTGCGAATACGTGCACGGACGCATAGAGGACCGGAGTGCCCCGAGAACGCCTGCGGGAGGCGCAAGCTCGACCAGTCAAGCACGGGCGGCCAGCCATTAGCCACCGACCCCATTATCTTCGATCATTGTGTGCGTCAGAGCCAAACAAAGAGAATGTCAGAACAGGAGCAAAACCAACTCCAGCTAGACACAGTGTCCTATTAACTGGTGGCCAACTGGTCATTCGCAGGTAGCCCTGCCCGGCACGCTTTCTACCAATGGCCGCGTCGCTGATGGAGAATCAAGGACGCCACAAGCCACCCTTTTGTTTGTCGAGCTCGGTGGCGTCGCCGGTTCATATCGGCATCTGCGTCGGCATCCGCGGCTAAGTAGCCCATGCAACAGATAGCATCTATGCATACTGCATACAGGGGCTACATCCCGCCGATTGTCGTGCGACCGGACGATACACAGCCAACAAGAAGCTGCCAACGAGCCAATGCCATCGAGCCCCCCGAGCGCCCTGCACTAGGCTGAGCGCGTCTCGGCCACGTTCGGCGATCATGGCGCACGGTGCATGCGCCTATGCCTCCTGCAAGATTTCGAATCTGACCCCCGCAGTCATTCGAGTGAGCCCTTCCTTGGTCAGTCTTGTCAGTGTAGACGGGTAGACGACTGGCTCTCGTCAGTTTCTCTGCAGTCCGTGTCCCTTACGTCTGGCTCTCGGGGTTGCGCCTGACCTTGACGCTGATTCGGGGGGAGGTTCACCGGTCGCTGCAGAACTTCGCTCGAGTCCGGCGAGGTGGCCGACTGCAGGCTCCGAGCCCACCGGAGTGGCGAGTCTATTATGGAAACAGTGCATGACAGTGGTAAGCTTTTGTACAAGGCCGGTTGCTGGCCGGTTCGTAAAGATATTGACACAGTTGGAGTATAGTAAGGAGGCGAAAGAACTTGATGCGATGAGAGTAAAAGGTGAAGGTTCGTGTCGTCACACGACCAGGGGTGTGGTGTGGGGCTGGCAAATTTGTAGTGGGTTTTTTGGTGTCTCGGCGTCGCCGCGACGTAGAACTCAGCACGAAACCAGCTCGTGCTTAGGTGAAGAGGCGCGCGGCCTTGCCACCGAGCGAGGAGCGGTAGACGTCCACGGCGGCAGGGGCAGTCATGTCGGGTTGCTTTGCGGCGCGAGAGATCTTGCGCAGCTCGGCGAGCGCGGCCTCAGGGGTCAGGTCGTCGCCCTCGCTGGGCGGAGGAAGCGTCGCCTTGAGCAGCTCCTCGAGCTGAGAGTCCTCGTCGTTCTCGGGGAGGCTGGCGGCGGCAGCAGCGACGGGGTGGGTGCGGCACAGTTTGCCGGGAGGCATGCAGAGAGCACGCGCTCCGAGGGGAGTCGCGGGTGTCACGGGGTTAACATGACGGTGAAGGCTAGCGGTGCGGGTGTGACGGATGAGGCGAGCAGCTCCGATGGGCATTCTCTTGTTGGTTCTAGTAGATGTCGCGAGTGAGTTTTGAGTGGTGATTGATGGATGGATGCGCGAGATGTGAGTTGAGAGGAGACAAGATGGAGTCGTCAAGTCGAGTTGGTTGCCCACTGTGCTCGAGTTGAAGCGTCGCACTTGGCCGGCGCTCAGCGTCGGAGGGCGTGCAATGTGCGATATTTTTCGGTGTGGGGCCCGAGTCTCAAACCGGGGTAGCGTGTCATCTGCGGCGCAACCAGGCAGTTATCGGCTTTGTGATTGGCTGTCCGAGCTCCACAGTCGTCTATCCTGACTTTTCCTCGGCAAACACGCACTGGACGCCGCAGCAGCCCTGTCCACCGTGGGAGCTTCTCCTCCACTTTCCCGTGAACACCGGACAATGTCCGTCCACGGATCGGTCTTCTTCACGTGACCTGGGCCGGGCCAAGACTATGACCTGCCATGACGCAGTGTCCAGCGGCCATCAAGATGCCGAGGTCCGCCACTGGCCCCGCAAACTCCGCAGCTCTCGTACTCATCACTCGCGTCTCCTCACAGCGTGACATCACACACGACGACGTCGATCGTTACGTGACAACCTTTTCGGACCCGACAGATATCTGTGGCGATGTCTCTGAATTCTGCAGCGGGTGACGCGGGACGCGGGTGAATGACCCACGCCTCTCTCGTTCCAAACGAACACTCGGTAGACCCGGCAACACACCGGTCCAAGACCGGGGCAAAGTGGCACCGTGCCGTTCATCTCTCTGATCAATAAGCACAGCTTGCCCCCATTCGATTTCGATCACTACCGACTGCCGCGTTTGCCGCGATACCGGCTCATCGTCGTCTCTGTGTTCGGGTCCGATATCGCTCCCACCTTTGGCTCAGCTGGCCACCACCAGCACCCGCAGTGCTCATATCTTTGTCACAACAGGCGCAACGTTGCGTTCTGTCTCGGTTGTAATCCTGTGCAGAATGTCTTGGCAGTCGGAGCGTCTGGCGCACATGTAAGTACCGCCTCGAGGAAGATTGTTAGCACAAGTCTGTCTGCAGCACAGTAATCATGCGCCTCCTCCTCACACTCGTCGCGTCCCTGTTCCTTCTCCTCGGGGCCAACGCCGTTCGGTTCCAGTGGCCTTCTGGGCCGGAGAATGGTGGCTATCTGGGTGTCTCTCACGGCGGATGCTGCACAGAGGCCCGAAATGGCACCCAGGTTTATGCGTGAGTCCCATTCCGAGCAAGCTGACAGCAGCACCGGGCCCGACTCGCGCTTCACCATGAGATACATCACCAGCGCCTGGAACATTGAGGGCGAACACATTCGTATGGCGGGCCACGGCAAACTTTGTTTGGATGCCGGATGGGGTGAGTCCAGAGGTGTGCCCTCTGCGCCAGCAACGTTCCCCTACGCTCGGGGGGGGGGGGGGGGGGGGGGGGGGCAAGTACTGACGCCCAGACGCGGGATACGGCACAATCCTCAAGATCTGGAAGTGCTTCGACAACCACCCTCCTCAGCGCTTCAAGTACGAGAATGAGCGTATTATTCACATCCCGACTGGTTTCTGCGTCGACGTGAAAGACGGCGACCGCCAAAACCTCCAGCTCTGGGGGTGCTTTGACGGAAACACCAACCAGAGATGGCGCGCCGTCTGACCCCCGACCGTATCCTCGGCGGAGCCGGAGCCGGAGCCGAGCGCGTGAGCGTGCGCGGCGTTGCCAGGTGTCAGCGAGGCAATTTCTCCGGCACTGATAGGATAGCGGACAGTCAAGCAACTGAGACATGGTATATAATATGCAACGAACATTATTTCGGGCTCCTACTGTATCGATCAGTGAGGGTGTTGTTGATCAGTCGGGCAGCCGTGAGAAAGGTTGAAACTAGCGAAGGCTGTCTCCGACCTCGATTCCTCTGAAAATCTCCAAAATCAGAAGAGGTCGCCTGCACGCATGACGCAAGCATACCAGCTTGCGCCCTCGCTAGTCAAGGAAGGAAGGAAGACGGTGATCAGCGTGTCTGGAGGCGGAACACATTGATTCCGCTGGACGTGCAGCCCACACACTGGGTGGTCACCTTCGAACTACTTTTCGGCCTCAACCTCCTACTCCCTTAATTACCCGGTCTCGCTGACATGAAGCTTCAAAGTGATCACGAGCGTTGGTACTGCTTGTGACTCAGCCGCTGGAAACCGCCTGAGCAGCAACAAGCGCACGCTAACAGCCGATAAGCATCAGAACGCGCGAGGCAGCGTCTGGCCTATTACGTGAGTGCCCGACCAGATGACGCCTTCCGCCGTCGGCGTGAACTCATCCATGGCGAATATCACTTCAGGCTCACATCATCCATTCTTCTGACTGCCATACCGCGACGGGTGTGCCGATGCTGCGTCGACCATCGGCAGCATGCACTCGGCATGCATGCATACCGAGCGCGCTCGATCACGCACCGTGTTAGACCATCTGCATTGGCAACACTGCTGCGTTAGTCTCGGCGGTCGGAGAAACTTAGGGGACTCATAAAAGCGAGCAGAGTGAGACTGATGGCTCACACTAACCTCGACACCATGACCCGCACCATTCGCACAGTCATCATTGGCGGTGGCCTGTCAGGCATCACGCAGGCGATCCGTCTGAAGAAGGAGCTGGGCGACCGCGTCCAGATCACTGTGAGCTGTCTCCCGAAGCTCCGCTGACCCCAGATCCTGGAGAAGAAGGGCTCGCCTGGCGGCGTGTGGCGCGACTCAATCTGGCCCGAGGCTGGCGTCGACGTGCCGATCCACTTGTACACGCTCGAGACGGACCTCGAATCCGACTGGCGCGAGTACTTTGCGTTCCAGCCCGACGTGCTTGCATACTGGCTCCGCCTAGTGGACAAGTACAAGCTGCGCGATGCCTTCGTCTTCAACTCGGAGTACGTCGGGTCGCAATGGGACGAGCGCGCGCAGACCCACAGCGTGACCATCCGCAACACAAAGACCAAGGCGCAGACCGAGATCACGACCGAGGTGCTCATCTCCGCGACTGGGCCGCTCGCGAAGCGCAAGTTACCTAACGTCCCCGGGCTCAAGGAGTTCAAGGGCGCGTGGTTCCACAACCTCGACTGGGACGGGGGCGTCAAGCTCGAAGGCAAGCGAATCGCCGTTGTCGGCAATGGATCCTCTGGTGTCCAGATTGTGGTGCGTGGATGACTGTCAGCATTACCGATCTAACTTTCAGCCTGGCCTCGCCAAGCTCCCCGGCACGCAGGTCACGCACTACATCCGCTCTGGAGGCTACTTCATCCCCAAGATCCAGCGCGAGTACACTCCCTGGGAGCGCTTCGCATTCCAGTGGATCCCCGGTTACCTGCGCTGGCACCGCTTCGGCATTCTTCAGGAGGTAAGCTGCTCAAAGCTTGCCCTCAGCTAAGACCAGCACGACCGTCATTGGTCGATCAAGTTCCAGAACAACGACAGGGAGCGCGAGCAGGACGAGCGCGAGTTGCTCGCATACCTCCGCGCCAAGGCGCCGCCCAAGTACCTCGACGCGCTGACTCCGACGTGGCGTGAGTTGACCTTCCGCTGATCCTTCTGACTCCCGCCAGCTCTTGGCACGAAGCGCCCCCCGCTCGACCTCGGATGGCTCGACAGTCTGCACTGGGACAATGTCGAGCTCGTGAACGGTCCCCTCGAGTCCGTCGACGCGACCGGCATCACCGTAAACGGGAAGCACCGCGACCACGACGTCATCGTCTACGCGACGGGCAGCGACATTGGCGCGCACGGCCTGGGCGCGAATACACGGCTCTTCGGCGAGGGCAACCTCGAGCTGGAGCAGTACTGGGCGTCGATTGGCGGTCCGCAGGCATACGCCGGCATCGCCGTCCCGCGGTTCCCGAACTATTTCACGATCATCGGCCCAAACTCGGTCGCTGGGAGCTGGGGATACACCGCGCTCCGCGAGACGGCCGCCGTCGCACGCATCGTCCGCGAGATTCTCGAATACGGGCTCAGCAGCGTGCAGCCGAAACAGGCTGTGTTTGAGCGTGAAAGCGAGGAGATTCAGAAGGAACTGAACAAGGCTGTGAGTACGCCGTTGAGCTGAGCTGAGAGAGAGGCGCATGTCTCACCTCTCCGTCACGGCCGGCCATTGCAGCAGACCCATAGCCTCGCTGACTTCAGACTGTCGCCATCGCAGGCGTGGACAACTACTGGCGTAGCCCGGGTGGCAGGATCACGGTCAACTCGCCTCTGTCGGGTATCGGGCTGTGGTGGCGGACACAGCGCACCCGCTGGGGCGACTGGGACGCTGTGCGTCTCGTCAAAGGCTCTGACGGAAAGACGCGCCTGCAACACGTCGATGTCCAGGCCATCAAACGCCGCCGGGCAGCTGTCAAGGCGCTCATCGTTGCCGCGCTTGGCGCGGCACTGTACAAGCAGTGGGACGCGGTGCTCGCCGCTTTCGAATGGGCGGTCAAGGAGTCAGGTGCGGACCGGCTGCTGCAGCACATTCGCGCTTAGATATAAAGGTAACGAGTTGTATCTTGTCATGAACTGGAATGAAAGGCCATGTCCTGTTATTGGTGCACAGATATAGGACATTCCTTCTCTGTCCCTTCAGAAGGTGTGGGATCTCGCAGAAGTCGTACACGGCGCTTAGTTCTACCGTCAGTTCTGCCGCTTGTTCTGCCGGACGATATCGAGCGACGAGTAGCATGCTCGATCTCTTCATGGCAGGCGCAGGCCGTCGCCGGATCCTGCCACGATCCCACCTTATACGGGGGCTCGAACAAAGTTTCGGGCCAGCTGCTTCATCGCGTGGTTCCCCAGACGAATGGCCAGGCACAGCCGTGCCCTTTTTCAGTGCGGTCATCACATGACTAGCGTCGGGCATGACGCCGTCGCGCGCGAGCGAGCGCTTACCAGCATCGGCCAAGTGCGAGGCCGCGAGCCCAACGACGTACGAGGGACGAGGATGCAGCACATGAGCACATGAACGCCCGGGTCTCATTGATATCTGTGACACGACACACAATCGCACGACAACCTCTCGTGCAATCTCTCCATCCACTATTCTCCCTTCTACAAGACGTCTCGCGATGGCTGCCCTCGACGCTCGCGCGAGGCTTGCTGCTCTCCGCGAGCTTATGCGCGAGCGCAACATTGGTGTATAGTGAGCCTTCTTGCGCCCCTCCTTTCCCTCGCCCTATATACTGTGCTAACATCAGCGTTGTCCCTTCTGAAGATGCCCGTGAGCTTCTATTGTTGAAATCAGCTAACCCCAGACGCCTCCGAGTACCTCGCACCCTGTGACGCCCGCCGCGCATACCTGACGGGCTTCACTGGAAGCGCCGGCTGTGCAGTCGTCACTCAGACCGAGGCGCTGTGCTGGACCGACGGGCGATACTTCCTCCAGGCTGGGAAGGAGCTCGGCGATGAGTGAGTCAGTGTATCGTACGGTAGCTGACAGACAGTTGGACCTTGATGAAGCAGGGCATGCCCGACGTTCCGTCCTGGAACGCTTGGCTGAAGGAGCTCGGCCCTACGACCCGCGTCGGTATCGACCCGCACGTCCTGTCGGCGGCGGACGCGAAGCCGCTGTCCGAGGCGCTCGCCAAGGACCCGACTCGCTCTCTCGTGCCGGTGAACGAGAACCTCGTCGACCTCGTGTGGGGACAGGGGCGCCCTCCTCGTCCGGCGAATCCTATCTTCCGCCTGGGAGACGAATACGCCGGCGAGAGCGTCGGCTCGAAGCTGTCCAAGCTGCGCGAGAACCTCACCAAGACGGGCTCTCCGGGAACCGTCATCACGAACCTGGACGAGGTCGCGTGGCTGTTCAACCTCCGCGGCAGCGACATCCCCTACAACCCCGTGTTCTTCGCTTATGCGATCGTGACGCGCGACGACGCAACGCTCTACGCCAATCCCGCCTCTGTGCCCCAGGACGTGCGCGACTATCTGTCGCAGAACAACGTCGCCGTGCTCGAGTACGACAAGGTGTGGCCCGCGCTTGCGTCCTGGCGCCGCCTGATCGAGGAGCAGAAGGCGGCCGAGAAGGCCAAGGCTGAGGCCGCGGCCGCCGCCGACCAGGAGCGCAAGGACAAGCTTCCGACGCCGGAGCCGCCCAAGCCCGAGCCCGCCGCTAACGGCGCTGGACCCAAGGAGAAGATCCAGAAGACGGACAAGGTGCTGATCGGGCGCAAGACGAGCTGGGCCGTAGCGAACGCCCTCGGCGATGAGAACGTCGAGGCACGCCGCTCCTGGGTCGAGGACGCCAAGGCGCGCAAGAACGCCGTCGAGATCGAGGGATTCCGCCGCTCCCACATCCGCGACGGCGCCGCGCTCGTGCGCTACTTTGCCTGGCTCGAGGAGGTGCTCGGCAAGGGCGAGACGATCAACGAGTTTGACGCCGCCACGCAGCTCGAGAAGTTCCGCAGGTAAGAGGCATAATGGGCAGTGCAGGTGTGGCTGACTGATCCTACAGCGAGAACAAGCTCTTCAAGGGCCTGTCGTTCGACACCATTTCGTCCACCGGTGCCAACGCGGCTGTCATCCACTACAAGCCCGATGAGGAGAACAGCGCCGCCATCGACAAGAACCAGGTCTACCTCTGCGACTCGGGCGGCCAGTACATGGACGGCACGACGGATGTCACGCGTACTCTTGTGAGCTACTTCTTTACGTCTCAGCTGACGCCAGCACTTTGGCACCCCGACCGCCGAGGAGAAGCGCGCCTTCACCCGTGTCGTGAGTTGATTCGCTTGAACGGATAACTGACGCTGCAGCTCCAGGGCCACATCGGTATGCTGAGTAGTTGTTGCCACAGCTGACCACAGGACTCGACGAGATGGTCTTCCCGGCCGGCACGACGGGCTACGTCCTCGACACTGTCGCGCGCCGCGCGCTCTGGAAGGATGGCTTGGACTACCGGTAAGCTGTTTCCCATGTGGCCTCAGCTAACCCCAGCCACGGCACCGGACACGGCGTCGGCCACTTCCTGAACGTGCACGAGGGCCCGCAGGGTATCGGCCCTCGCGTCGCCTACAACGCCATCGGGCTGCAGGAGGGCATGGTGCTCTCGAACGAGCCGGGCTACTACGAGGACGGCAAGTTTGGTATCCGCATCGAGTCGGTCGTCTGCGTCAAGAACGCGCCGACGGCGAACAACTTTGGCGGCAAGGGGTACCTCGAGTTTGAGAACTTCACCATGTGCCCAATCCAGACGAAGATGATTGACCTCCGCCTCCTGTCGCAGGACGAGAAGGACTGGCTCAACAAGTACCACCAGGAGGTGCTTGCCAAGGTCAAGCCCGGGCTCGAGGCGCTCGGCGACCAGCGCGCGGTCGCGTACCTCGAGCGCGAGTGCGAGGTCATCTAGGCAAGTTTACGTGTGTGTAGTGTGCAGTGCAGTCTGACGCCGTAGCGTGTGCAGACAGATTGGTTTGGTTCGCATAATCGTGATATGTATCGTTCCTCTTTACGTCTGTCGTCGCGGAAGCCAGCACAATTGGTCGAAGGGCCGATCGCATGTGTGGTGGGGTGCCTGTGTGTGCCTGGGGTGGTGCCTTGCCTTGGCAGAACCCTTTGCCCGCATTCCACCTGAGGACGTTGAGGTGAGACGAGGGGACCGCAAGGCTCGGCGTCATTGGTCTCGGCAACTTACTGGGTGAGCCTCTGGCAGAACTGGGCATGGGCATGCAATGCCCAGAAGACGCTAGTGGCTCGCAAGAGACCGCGCGTGGCCGGTTGGGATCCGGGTTGGCGCTGGGTTTGGGGCGCCAGAGACCCGCAAGAGACGCAAAAGACCGAGGCAGCCACCTTCGCCAAGTCGCCAAGACCAATTTGAGCACCGCGCGTCGACCAACTGCACTCAAGCACACAAGCAAATGCGCAGGCCATCGCGAGACCGCGCGCGCCCTTGAGCCCTTTCATGCATGCGAGCATACCAAGACAATGCGGAAACACCTGCCTCCTCATCGGCGTGGGGTCCTCCTGTCTTCCTTGGAGTATATAATCGATCGACATTCTCGCTCTGATGCCCGCTCTCCAGTATCCAACCTCCCCTCACCCCTCTACTCACATTCATTGATACCAATCCAGTCTGATGCTGCTCTCGACATCCCTTTCGTTCGCCGTGCTCTCGGCTCTCGCTTCTGCCCAGAAGGCGGGCGACAAGCAGCCGACGCTCAAGTTCAACCGCGACCTGTCCCCGCACGACGCCCAGATCCGCCTCGGGCCGCAGCCCGAGGCCTGGACTGCGTCCGGCAGCAGCGACGACGCAGTGTACAACACGGACTCGTCGTGGGGCCAGATGACCGTCAACCTCAAATTCATCGGCGACGCGATCACGATCCATGGCAAGTCAGACAAGTACTGGACACAGAGCGGCGGCGACTGGAAGTCCATCCTCTACGTCACCGGCACGGGCGGCCAGTTCCCGACTGACGGCAAGATCCTGGAGCAACCGCTGTCCAGCACCGACATCACCGAGTTCAAGAGCAACGACACGCGCGAGATCGACGTCTCGCTCGTGCTCGGTCAGAGTGACTGGACCATCAGCGGCGTCACCGTCGGTACCGGCTTCGTCTCGGACGCGAAGAGCAAGGACGACGCGCGCAAGACCGAGGTCGACTTCGTCGAGGGCGGCAAGGTCAACCCCGTCCTCGGCACGGAGGGCACGTGGGAGGTCGCTGGCGAGAACGCGGTGTGCAAGGACAAGTCCAAGTTCCGCACGAGCATCCCCAAAGGCGTTGCCTACGTTGAGCTTGAGGGAGCGCGCGGCCCCGAGTCCAAGGAGTTGCAGCTCCACATCTTTGCTGACGACGGGGAGCAGATCTGGGAGACGATCGCGACCGAGTTCCCCACCGCCACCGAGTCGCTCTTCTTCTTTTCCCCGCTCGACCCCGCTAAGAAGTGGACCCTTGAGGTCGACTGCATCGGCCCCAACATCCCCAGCGGGCAGAACCAGTTCGACAAGATCACGTACTACTACGAGAAGACTGAGGCGCCGGCTGACGAGGAGAAGCCCGCGGCCGGAGGCGGCGCCGCCGACGCTGGCGACAAGGATAAGGCTGCCGCTACGTCTGCCGGCGGAGCCTCTGCCGCCCAGTCCTCTTCTGCGGCCGCTGCTCCCGCCGCCTCCGCCAGCCAGAACAGCGGCGCCGCCTCTACTGGTCCCCTCGCCGGTGTCTTCGCCCTCGGTGCCGCCGCCGCCGCCTACCTGGCCCTCTAAACGAAGTCTCCGTCTTTCCATTTCATTCGATACCCTCCTACTTGGCTTCTGGACACTGAAGTAATATCTCACATCCCTCATTCATTCGTAGTCGTCGAGCAGTAGCGCGTTGTTTATTCATTCCCATGTTGCAATAGAGTTCTCACATGCAGGCAGCCATCATTCGCAGTAAGCAAGTGTCAACAAAGCCGCGTGCTTGGCTGGGCACCCCGTCCCATGTGGTTCCAAGCGAATGCCGAGTGATCCAAGTCTCGACTAGCCCGAGTCTCGGGGCTGCTGAATGGCTTTTCACACGCATCCGGCGTTCCCAGCTTGGCAGATCAAGACCACTGGCCACCAGCGGATGCCAAGAAGGACCGGGTGACCAGATCCAGGAACCATCCTTGCCTGCTCCGGTGCGGTAGCCCCCACTTGTTCTGCACGTGATGCACTGAGGCCGGGTGAAAATGGGAGGCAGCAATAAGCTTCTCATAAATTCACGCCCAGACGTCAGGCAACAACAATTTCCGAAGGTGGAGGTCGTCCTCTCACTCCGTCCACACTCACACACCATGTCCCGCGCCTCCTCCCACGACTCGCGGACACCGAGCGCCGTTCCGTCGCGCGTCTTGAGTTCTGCGCCGTCGGCTTCGTCTGCCTCGGCGGGTCCTTCCGGTACAGCGACCCCCCAGGTCACCGACATCTACCGTCCGATAGCGACTGCTATCCAGGTGAGCTCATTTGCTCTTCCCCGCGCTGACAGCAGAAACCCCTCGCGGATCTGACGACAGCTGCATCGGCAGAGGCTGACCTGCCCGCTCTTCTCAGACTCGACGGCGCGACGTACAACTCCCGCTTGTCCGGCAAGAATCTCCTCCTGACCGATGTGCCGAGTGCGCCGAGCGAGCTTGTGACGGGACGGAAGCGGAATCGCGGCGACGCTGCCGCCCTCGCGTCTACTAAGGCTGCACAGGCAGCTGAGGTCGCGGAGCGCGAGGAGCGCGGGACGATGGCGCCTCGGAAATCCCAGAAGGCGCGCGAAGCGAGGTGCGCAACCTCGCCAGGAGAGCGGATATCGTACGCCAGTCTGCAGCCTCTGCGAACACTGCACGAGCGATATTTCGCGCACGTCCTGCAACTCCCGACCTGGGACCCGGAGGCGACATCTGCTACTGCGCTGCCAGTATCGGCCGAGCCGCTGCAGGGCAAGCTCCTGAAAGCCGACTTGACTGGCGCGGTCATCTCGGTGCTCGCATCGAAGAACCCGTCTCTGATGGGGATCAAGGGAACGGTGCTCGAGGAGACGAGCGGGACGCTGCGGCTATTGTGCGCCGACGACCGCGTGCGCGTCGTGCCCAAACACGGAGCCCAGTTCCGCCTCCTCTTCCCGGCTTTCGCGTTCCCTGCCGATTCGACACGGGAACCAGGGGACGACGCGGCGCTCCTCGCGCGGTTCCATGCCGAGTGTCCCCGGGTTGAGATCGAGATTATGGGCTCTGCTTTCGCGTACAGGAGTGGAGACAGGGCAGGGAGGAAGTTTAGACCCGCACAGGGCAAGAACGGCGCTGGATGGGGTGAGGACTGGGTCAAGGGCGAGTGGGGGCAGATCCTTGCAGACCTCGGTGAGGACAAGGGGACCCAGGCGCAGAGGAGGCGGAAGAGGAATAAGAGCAGGAGGAAGGACCCGCTCGTTGGCGGGAGTTTGCAGGTGTTTTAGACGAAGCAGCCATGTATGATAGTGTATTGTCACTGCGCACCGACGCATGTTCGGCGAAGCAGGGGAGAGATGCGGACCTCATACTGAGGATGCCAGGCTGATGGCACGGTTCGTACGGCAGGTAGCATTGCTCCTCCGGCACGATACCCAATTAAACAACTTCTCAACGCCATTGTAGCAGTCCACGTAAACTGACAAGAGGGGGTTTGTCGAGTGTCGCGGTCGAAGACGTTTCGTCAGTCGCTGTCAGAGTTTGACGGTTGGGCGATGGCCGTTTCGGCGCTGGCCGCACCTCCACCATGCTCCGACGTCACTCCTCCACCTGGCTCTTTCACCAGTGCAGCCGGAAACTATCTTCCCCATCATCCCCCAATCCCTTCATCATCCCGCCTTATCACAAGTCATATCCTCACTCCTCATCCTTGCACGAACACAAACACCCCATCTCTCCAGCCTCAGCTGTGACAAAACATGTCAGACATCGCAGCGTTCCACACTCTCCAACGCAGCCTAAAGCACCCGCGCATCCTCGCCGTCTGTGGCGCAGGCCTGTCCGCCGCATCAGGGCTTCCGACCTTTCGCGGCGCCGGCGGCCTATGGCGAAACTACGAGGCGACGTCTCTAGCCACGCCACAGGCATTCAAGCGCGACCCGGGGCTCGTGTGGACCTTCTACGCGTACAGGCGGCACAGGGCGCTCGGCGTCGAGCCGAATGGGGGCCACTGGGCGCTGGCCCAGCTTGCGGACAGGCTGGGCGGGGATTTCCTGTGTTTGACGCAGAATGTTGACAGTGAGTGACTAACTCTCTGGAGCGCAGAGGGATTTGAATGGAAGGCTCATAATACAGATCTGCACGAACGCGCAAACCACCCGACCCAGACGCTGAAACACCTCCACGGCTCCCTCTTCGACCTCAAGTGCACGCGCTGCTCGTGGAAATCCTACGACGACCGAGACCCCCTTCCCGGCCTTGAGATTGCGGCGCAGGACTCGGCGGCAGAAAAGCTCCTCGACCCGGTTCACGCGCTCGATCCCATCTCGCCCAAGGATTTGCCGCGGTGTCCGGACTGCGGAGGATTGGCGCGCCCCGCCGTCGTTTGGTTCGGCGAGAGCCTCGACTCGCGCATGCTCGAGGAGGCGGACCAGTGGATTGAGGAGAAGTCCGTAGACATTGTCCTCGTCGTTGGGACGAGCGCGGTCGTCTATCCCGCCGCGGGATATGCTGAACTGGCCCGGACAAAAGACACGCGCGTCGTCACGGTCAACCTCGAGATTGAGGGCGGAATGAGGAACAAGAACGACTTCCACTTTGAGGGTGACGCGAGCGTGCTCCTGCCCGAACTGCTGGAGCCTATCATTGGCAAGCCTTCGAAGAGCTAGTCGGTCCAGAGTGCAACCCGGTGTATTCAGAGTGTCCATTATCTCTCTCGCTTTAGTTTCTACTTGTACAATGTGGTTGATATCTTTAGATTGGACTATGTGACGAGTTGCCACGCGAGGAACCAACTCGCGCGCGCTCGAGGCGCTCTAAGCCAAGTCCGTGAAACAGTTTTGGTCGTGGGTTCCCTTGATGATACATCTTTGTACAGGTCGTGACAGTGCTGAAAATAAATTTGCGTTGTTGTGGAGCGAGTCTAGGTTTGGCGCTCTAGAGCTGGCGCGAGAGGCGCCGCAGCTGCCTCAAGTTACGGTAAACGTGGTGAAGTTCGGGGAGCGCTCGCTCTGCGCTCCCCTGGGAAGGTCTCCTGTGTCGGCGAGTCACCCATCAGGCCGAAGTAGTCGTACTCGCTCGCGCGGCGCGCATTCGGCGGGCGGCCAACCATAGGGTACGCCCCCGTCATCGAGTACGAACCCGAAGACATGTGAGACATCCGAGGGTATGGCGAGTCAGCGTTGGGCAGATCGATCAGGCGGAGAGACGTGTCTGGCGACGTGACCGGGACATTAGCGGCGGAGTGCGAGCTCTTGCGCCGCTCGCCGTAAGCGGGCCGCTGCTCGCCCGGGGCAAAGTCGCTGTACGGCACGGTCGGCGAGTCGTGCACCACGAGCAAGCTCTGGTGCAGGCTTGAGCCGCGCGTGTGGTTCGACAGGCTGTCGGCACCGCGCGTCAACGCGTAAGGTCGGTCGTCCTCCTCGCGCACCTCGCGCAGGCTGTTCAACTGGATTGAGCCCCCCTCGGTCATCGACTTCCAGCTCTCGACATCCGCGTCCGAGAAGCCGTCGACCATGCTCTTCTGCCGCAACATGTTTCGGTGTTTGCTGCTTCGTAACGTCGAGTCGCTGCGGTCCCGCTCGCGCGGCGCCGGGTCAGCCAGCCTGTAGTCGACGCGGCCGGACGCGCCGACCCTGCGGCGCATGCAGAACCACCACGCGCAGAACGCGGCGGCAGCGAGCACGAAAAAGCCGATGACCGAGCACGCGGCAATGACAGCAGTGGAGACAACGCGGTGCTGCTGCGCAGGCGTCGCGCCTGCCCCGGGGTCCCCGCGTTCGCCGTCCCAGCGGCCCTGAGAGATCGCCGACAACGCCTTGTGATCGTTGCGCACGGCGTAGAAGTCTTTGGATCCTGTGCTCTGGTCTATCAGCGACACCATGCCGACTGACGGCCGCCACGATGAGCCGGCCTTCGATTGGTCTGGATATCTGAACACCGAGTACACGTTGCGCAAGAAACTCGAACCCAGCACGACGTCGGCTTTGCCGTTCAGGTTGGCGTACTGGATCGACCCGAAGCACGAGACCTGTGTCGGGTCGTCGGGGTCCGGCCAAGACATGTCAAGCGGATGGACCGGGAAGTCGTTGCCGTCAATGTTGAACGTAACCGCGATCTGCTGTGTACAAGGGAAGCGGTACTTGCCGTCCTTGCCGGCCTTGATGTTAAACGACTGGTAAATGTTGTCAACGACCGTACGGTTGTTGAACAGGATGCCGACGCCGCCAGAATCAAGGAGGGCAAGCGGCTGCTTGACGTCGTCCGCTTCACTCTTTCCTAGCGTGACGTTGCGGTGACTGGCGCCGGAGCCGCCCTTGGCATCGGACCACGTCGTCGTGTAGATCCCATCGAGGAGCATACGCCAGTGCAAGAACCCGGTTTTGCCCAGATTCGTCTCGGCGACGATCGGAACGTAGCGGGGCGAGCACGGCGGGGGACAGAATCGATCGTCCGTCGTGCCGATGCCGAGTGTCGATGCCGTTCGCTTGTCGTCGAACCGCTCGAGCGACAGGGAGAAAAGGCGGTGGGTGGGGGCTGAATGTGCGCCGGCGCCGAACAGATTGTCGAGCCAAGTCGCGCCGTCCGGCTGGGATCCGAACGTGCCCGGGAGCTGCTTCTGGATGACAGAGTTGGCCGGCACTGCGGTTAGCTTGATCTCAACCATGAAAAAAAACCCTGCACTCACAAGCTAAGCCGAGCAGTCCTGAAAAGTCACCGTTGCCCATTTCCTCGTCCACGACTTTCTCCGCCGCAACGAATGACTGGTAGCCGATGGAGAAGTTGCCCAATGTCACCTGCTCCCAGTAGATCTCACCACTGACAGATCCAACGAGGTAGTCTAGCTTGATATCGATGTCGGCGTCGAGTGAAGCACTGTGATTGAACAAGCGCGGAGCGTCCTTGCACGAAGAGCTCTTGCAAGTGTTGACCGCTGCCCACTGAAAAGTCAGCACGGTGCCACCCTACACAGTCACGACGTACCATATCAGAAGAGCCCAAATCCACCATCATGTTCAGAACTTGAGGGGCAGTGCCGTTCCAGTCCTGGCGTTTCCTGCTGTAGCTGCTGCTCTGCGATTCGTGGCCAAATGACATGGGAACGCTATACACGGTGTCTCGGTCGCGCCCTCCCATCGTCATGTTGAACAGCTGGCCCGGCACGAACGTCGGCTCGGAATCCGAGCCTGTGGACGTCTTCGACGACGTTGTCCAAGGTCTTGACTTGGTAAAGCTGCTCCACGTCCGCGATATTGATGTTGATGTCGAGGGGCTCGAGGAAGATGAGGTCGCTGACGGGTTCATGGTCATCGAGGCGTTCCAGGGTACCGAGCCATTCTGCGATGGCCACGCTGGGTCAAAAGACGAAGACGCATTCTGGCTGGATCCGGGACCAGCTGAGCTTCCGAAGGAGGGTGGTACGCCGCCCGATGCAGACTCCGCGGGCGGCGTCCCCCCTGCGCCTGCTGCAGCGCTAGTGGCGGTTGCGTCCGCTGACGGCGATGCTGGGGGAGAAGGGGTTGGTGCTGAAGACTCGGAGGGCGATGAAGGCGGTTGTCCCTCTCCTTCCTGACGCGGTCGAAGCGGCCCCTGTGGCCGACGGTATAGCTGATTAGGCGATGGGCGCAACGGTCGGCGGCTTGTCGGAGCGCCGGTGCTTGCCGATCGTGTGTCTTCCCGAGGCTTCATGGGGAGGAGAGCTTCTTGCTCTAGAGTGATGGACGTGAGATCGGGGGAACCATTTGTCAGCCTTGCCGAGGAAGACGTCGTGCGGGGTGACGGAGGGGGCGTCGTTGTGACTGGAGAAATCCGGAGGATGGGGCGCGCCGAAGTGAAAGAGCTCGTTGCGGATTGGAGGGCGAACGAGCAAAGCGAATAATTGGTAGGGAGAGTAAAGGTCAGAGGAGAAAGAGAAGGTGCCGACGTCCCGAGTTGAGGGTGGGGAATGCGGGGAGTCGATGGAGGAAGGTGCTTGGATGTGGAGGTCAGTGGTCGGTTCGAGGATGAACTGTGGGGAGTGGGATTGTGGAAGGAGGGTGAGGATAAGGGCGAGTGTGTGTGGGGAGGAGTCGCCTGTCAGGCGATCACGAGGACGTGGGTCGGTGGTTGGGGTGAATGTTGAGAAGCAAGATGATGGTCAGAGTTGAGAAGTGTATCGTGTGCTAAGGCTGAGGCTGAAGTGGATCGCTGGTGCAGCTGTGCCGGCGGTCTGGAGTCTGAGTCTGCGCAGGGCACAGTGCCGGTCGCAGGAGGTCGCAGGTGATTGGAGGCAGGAATGCAGCACGTCCGCGCGGTTGCGGGCAGGATGGAGGATGCAGAGGATGGAGGATGGAGGATGGGGCGTGTGAGAGAGGGGAGAGAACCGGAACCTACACCAGGAAGGCAGGAAGGCAGGAAGGTGGAGGTAGGCGTGAGTGATCAGATCAGTCATGGAGCAGCAGACAGCAGACAGGCTAGTTGCTTAGGTTCAGACCTTGCGCCACCAGAGCCGAGTCGCAATGAGGGACAGCGTATTTTGGGTGCGGTTGGAATCCCCTGGCGTCGATTCTGGTTGCACCGGGCCGTTTTCAAGTCCGTTGCCCGGTGGGATCCCAGCGAGACGCACGGGAACCGCTGGCGGGCTGGCTGGCACACACAGCTTGCAGAGAACAGAGAGCAGAAGCCGGCGACACCGACAGAGTGTGGGCCCCTTAGTCAGGAAGCCATGGATACTGAGCCCTAGATGATTCTGCCCGTTCCTGACGCCGAACACCCGAACCCTCACTACTCTTCGTACTCTTCCTCGGATCGTTACCTGTCCCCAGCCGCCCAGGCGCGGCGGAAGCTAATCGAGGGGCCCAGACCCTGATAGGCTCTGTCACTGGCGTGTTTTTGTCTGCAGGCGCCCCGCATGCTGAAGGAGGGGCTAAAGGTGACATGCTGATACGGGTATGCCCTGCGACTGTCAGTCGTCGTCTCCCGAGAAAACTGCCGCTTGCAGTTAAACCCGGCTCTCACCAGCCTGTTAATTTCTCTGGTCCTGGCTGCCCTCGTCCACTGTAACAATGCTGTACGCTGTACACATCCCCATCTCTCCTTCCCTGCATCCCTCCCCCCGCCAGCTCCCCTCGAACCGTACCGCCTGATGCCTCCTGCTCATTCATCGGTGAATGCGAACGCTGTAAACAACCGCTGCCCAGTCGCCCGTCATGCTTTCTCTGCAACACTGCCCACCGCGCATCGATGCATCGATTTCTACGTCGCAGAGTCGACAGGACGAATGCGGTCATACTCGATTCCCATTCAAACAAGCATCGTTCCTGAACCTTTTGTACTGCCTGGCAGTCGTCATACTCGCCTGCTCGTCTTGGCCCTCATGTCTTGATGTCTTGGCGCCGGCGACAGTGCGCCTGACAGTGCGTGCATCTCTGACAATGGCGCCGCACACGCGCTGTACGCGTGCGTGCCGCATGCGACCTCTGGGGGCTTCTTGGCGCGCACGCACAGCGCACAGAATCATGCTTTCAGGTCACGCCGTTAGCCATCAGCCAGTCTCTAGCGCACAACCAGGAATGCGCCGCTGGTCGCTCGTAAATAGACCACTCGCGCGCGTCGCTCGGTCGCTCGGTAACTCGCGGCGGGGTCAGCGCGTGGCGCACGGACACTTGAGACGTCGTTTCAAGCCCCGCCTAGTCGCGAACGCGCGAACGCCTCCGGCTTGCAGCGCCGCCGCCATGGCCCTTTGTCGCAAGTTGACAACGAGCACAGGAATCAGGCTCACTGGCTCACCGCCGACTCACAGACAACGTTGTCCAGTCAGAATGCAATGCAAAACATTTCTCCAGAACGGCTCAAGCGTATCCCCGCCCCTCTGCTGGCCCCTGAACGGTGAGGGTCAGTGCAGCGCTGATCTCTGCACTTGAGGCGTCTGCGAGGCGTCCACCACGGAGCAGGGAACCTAGTGGCGTTGAGCGAAGCGCGCGGAGCGCTCGGACCTCTCCCTACAGATCCTGCGTGTGCGGCCTTCTTCCCTGCACAGCCGCCGCACCTGCCTCTTCCAGCTGCACAGCTTCGCGATGCTCAGGCAAACATCGCTGGGACCACTCGACAGTGTCGTCCCTCGTCACCCGTCCTCTGCGTCCTCCACCCTGCTCGCTGTCGCTCAAGACCACAGCAGGCACAGCGGACAATGCATGTGCCGCCAAGAGCACTGTGTCCGTCAGCCCAGTCAGCTACACAGGTGGACCAGCCACAGCACACGTCCCGCTATTCTGGATCCGGAACCGAGTTGGCGCAGCCTCAGCGTGGTGTGAGCGTGGTGTGCTGGTGTGGGCGACTGTCCACCCCCACCTGGGAACAAACGAAAGAAGGCGCGTCCGTCAAGCGGCACGAGAGTGAGCGCGGTTCCTCTCACCTACCACCTACAGTTTTTGACATGTCGCGCAGGTCGTCAGTGGATCGCCAGGTTTGTCCCGCTACCCCCTTTCAGCCGCCAGCTGCGGATGGCGGGCAGCTCTACTAATGGTGGTTCAGCTCTGGTCCGTGACTGCGGCATAAGTGTCGCGGAATCGCGCACGCAGGCCGAGTCGCACCTTGGCATGGGTACGCCCGGCGGTCGCTCCGGTGCCGGTCGCCGACGCCAGCGTCGATCGCGTCTACTACAGGATTCAGCACGGCGGTGTCAAGGCTCTCTTCAGCAGTGGCAGGCGCTGCGCCTAGTGCCGGCGCGATGCCGTTCGCTACTGGCGCGTTCGAATGTTGAATATCGACACCATGTCCTCTCTCGTTGTGAGGGCCGACAGCTGCTCATGCCAGGCGCCAAATGAATGCATGCGTATAACGATACCTAATAGAAACTTCTCTCTCCCTCTCTCTACAGCAGGCTCCATGCCGAGGCGAGCACCGCGGCAAGCGTGGCCGCCGCGCCCCAGGTCGCCGCCGGCTGGGCTGCGCTTCCCTCCTTTCCGTCCTTTCCGTTCTTGTCCGCGCTGTGGTCCTTGCCTGTGCTAGCGTTGGCCGCAGCAATCGGCACGTCACGTGTCTGGATGAGCGTGCCGTCGGTGCTCAGGTTCCAGAAACGGTACGCATTGACGCGGATGCGGTCGCCGTAGATCTCGGCGCGGAGACCGGTCGGTGCGCCGTCGCCGAGCGTGTCGCCCTCAAAGTCCTGCGATCCGACGCCAATATAGTTCAGCGTCGCGCCAGTGTTGAACGTCGTGATCGTGCTGTTGTACCCGATCAGCGGGCGGTGGTCGACGTTCTGGTCCAGAGCCGCAATGTCCCAGTGCGTGTGCGACGTGATAAGGAGCGCGTGCGGGTTCGCAGCGAGCAGGTAGCGCAGGCGCGTCTCCTCGTGGCCGAAACTGGCGCTGTCGAACGTCGTCCAGGTACCCGAGACAGAGTACGGGAGCGCAAAATGAGAGAACAGAAGGACAGGCTTGCCCTCGCTCTTCCAGTGCTGGAGCCGGCCGGCGAGATACCCGTACTGCTCGTCGCTCATGTTCACGAACGGTGGCATGCCTGCATGGTCGGTGAAGGTGTACTGCTCCGTCGCCATCCAGACAATCGGCGTTCCCTTCTCCGTGACGTGCTCGCCCCACAGGCCGTGGCCGTGCTCGCCGTGCAGCTCCGTCATGCGTGAGCCGTTCAGGAAGTTGTCGATGTGCCCCTGGGACTCGGGAGTCATGTAGTACATCTCGTGGTTGCCGAGGGTGGAGATGACGTTCTTCTCGCCATAGTGCTCCCACGTGCCCGCGTCCTTGAGCGCCTTGGTGAAGTTGTCCCAGTTGCCTGGCGAGTCGAACGCGACGAGATCGCCATTGATTACAAGCGTGCTGGCGTTGCCGTACTTCCGCAGACCGGGTAGGAGGCTGTCACGCATCTGGTCATTCTGCGGTGTGCCCTGGATGTCCGAGATGATATCAATGACCTCAGTTGGCTCGCCCTCGACCTTGCCCTGAGGCTTGACAACAGTCACGTCGTCGATGAGCCAGTAAGCGTTGTCGCCCTTGCCCTCGAACGCGAACGTGAACACCGGCTTACCCCCCGCCGCTTTGAAGGGTACGCGGTGCTGCGCGGCCTCGGCCGTCTGGTTCAGCGCGAAAAGGCGCTCAGGAGCCTTTCCATCGTAGGACACCGAGACGTGCGCATCCTGTCCCGCCGGGTCAGAGGTGTTGTAGTGGCTCGCGAAGCGGAGCTCGTACTCGCCTTCCTGCAGGTCGATGGCGGGGGAGGCGAGCGAGTGGTTCCCCGCGCCGACAGCGGCTGCGATGACGCCGCTCGCGCGAGAAAAGCGCTGCTTGCCACCTGTGCCGTGGTCGCGCACGACGCCCCAGAGGGTATCGAACTTCCAGTTGCTCGCGTTCCACCCGTCCTGCCCGTCCTCGAACATCTCGAGCCATACCGGCTGCTCCGGCAGCTGGAGCGGGGTCTGCTCAGGCCACACCGTCACGTTGACAGAGTACGCTTCCTGCCCGCCGAGCTGGACCTTGAGCGTCTTGAACGCCACAGCGTCCTTGGCCTCGCCGGCAGGGAAAGTGACCGTCACACTGCCGTTGTCTCGCGACTCGGACGAGGGCGAGATGTTCTGCCCATCAAGAAGGAGCGTCAGGTTGCCGTCCGGGATGCCGCGGAGCGTAATGTTGGCGTCGTGTCCCGCCCAGGCGACAGGCTTGAAACCGGCGAGAGCGACGTTCGCCGCCATGTCGTGGTGCTGCTCTAGATGTCAGTTGGTTGAAAGAGGGGACACACGCCGGTGAGCTGCGGCATTCTTATGTTATTGTCGCATCTGTCAGCGGCGATAGCCCGGGTGGATGCCGAGTGGGCCGAGCGCTGAAAGAAGAGAGGAAGTAGAGCAGATGCCGACATCCGGTGACCGAATGCAGGAATACAATCTGAGGGAGGGATGCATTCAAGGGTTCAACCGAGGAGCGACGTGAGGTCCGTGCTGCCGCCATGTACGCAATTCGACTGAACCTCCTCCCCCTCCACGGGGCACGCACTTCGCCGCATACTCCGTACAACACGGCCTGGAAATTGCCATGCTCCTCCGGCCCATCATTGCACTTCTAAAACTCAGCCCGGCTACCCCACCCACCCCACGTTGTTCGGCGTACGCATGTGCTTCGGCCAAGCGGAGCATGTGGACAGCGGGTCTCAAGTGATGTAATGTGGGAGGACCAACTGTCGGCTGCGCGCTTGCCTTGAAAACGCTTCGCGTCGCAGGAGGCGCGCCGCGCGTATGGTAAGTGGTCAGCTGATCGAGCAGCGTCGGGAGCGCAGCAGCAAGCAACTAGACAGACTGAAGTGCATATAGGAATCAAACGTTTCTGAACAGTGGGCACGAACAACTAAGGAATAACTTACAGCATCGTCGACAGCAACTGACTGCAGCTAGCTTAGATCTGTGTATCATCTGCACACCGAAGAACGCCCTCATCGGCACCTTATCAGACGTGAGGCGTGTTGACGCTGCTAGGGCGATCGCCGCCCTTGCCTGGTGCGCTTCGGGGGGCGGTCCTTCAACGAAGACCTCGATTCTGCATGGGCTGAGCGGTGGAGCCGATGGAAACAGAAGAGGATACGGTCGCGGTCAGGCCAGCCTCGACTGTCGCTCCCGCTCTACCCGCGTGCGATGTATGTCTCTTCTTCTATCGGCGGAATATGACAGTGGAGATACCGAGTCAGACTAGCTCCATCCGACTGTCCGCTGACACGATCAGAGATCGCATCACGCCGAGTGTGTCAGGTCGTGCGGCCTCCAGTGCACGCCCACGCAAAGAAGCAAACGACCAAACATTTCCATGTTGCATGCACAACTAAAGACTTCTAAACACTAACAACGACTACCCACTAAACAGCGTCGCTTGCGAATGACTACAGCTTCCTGTTTTCTGTGCCCAACGCCTCACGATCCTCCCCGTGAACTCCTCACTAACGCGGGGACAGCGACCGGGCCACCAACACGACACCGTCAGACGTTTGCCGCGTGGTGCGGCGCCCGCCGATTGGGTCCGACCGCGTCCGCGCCATGTGTCGCTTGGTCAGCGTGGCTCGACTCCTTCGCTGCGGAGCACGTTTCTTCCGCTTGCTCGGTGGCGTGTCGGGCGTCCACTCATCGGCGCTGCTGTCGGGCTCCTCCACAGGGTCCAACTCCTGCGCTTCCTCCAAGCTTCTGGCCACCTCAGCTAAATGATTCGATGCAGTCAACAACGCAGGGCGCTTCGTTGGGTCCCCCGGGCCGCGAACTAAAGATTTGCCTGAGGCGACAAGGCGATCCGTCTGTGTCCCGCAGGACGTTCTCTCCTTCCCACTCACGATCCCATTCAGATCTTTGATAGCCAGGGCAATCTCGCGCGCAAACCGCTGCGCGGGACTTAGGCGGACCTCGCTGATGGCGTCTGTCTCGGCCAGGACAAGCCTCTTCCACTTCCACTTGCACAGCCGTGCGCCATCTCTCAGCTTCTTCATCCTGGAAAAGTGTGCGTTGTTAACCTCCTTGCACGTGTCACCCTGGACCAATCTCCGAATGGCACCCTGGACTTGCCGCATCTCTTCAAACGCTGCTTCGAATCGCTGAGTACCGTGTCGCTCGTTCCACTTAGAGTCGGGAACGCGGATGATATACTCGAGTGCCTCCCACTCGATCCGCTTCAACTGCAGCTCCATGTCGTACTTGCACTCGTTGTCTTCGGCGCGGGGCAATGGAGCATAGGCAGGTGTTTCCAGGTAATACGGAACCCGGCCGAGGAGTTTCCGATGACGCAAGATCTCGCGGAAGGCAGAGAGAGGGATTAGTCCCTTGCCGATGCTGGCCGTCAGTTCCGCATATTTAGCCTGTTAATAGACACTCACTGAATGTGACCCTCGCACCTTGTGCCGTGCAGCTTAGAACTGTCCGACACGTGCACGCACGCGATGCGCCCGTATCCGATGGTTTTGAGGTCTCTGTGCAGCGCCTCGACCCCGTCAATGTCTCGGAAGTCGTAATCGCGGATGAACGCGTGGCAGACATCGACACACACCATGGCCCGCTCGTCTCCAACGAGATCGATAATTTTCTTGATCTGGCGCAGGCTCCAGTGGTGCTGTGTTTCGCATGTGCCGTCGGTGTTACCGCGAACCATGTTCTCGAAAGCGAGCTTGACGCGGGGAACAGCCTTGAACAAGTCCCGAACCTGGTCGACAACATTCTTGATGGCGGGGTTTTCATCGCCATCAAAGGAACCCAGGCTAAAGTCAGTAAGGTCACACCGGCTAGAACCACAACGATCTCACTGAACACAGATGGCCTCGATGTTGAGCTCGTTGCACTTCTCCATCTGGAGTCGGATCGAATCAAATGACTTCTTCCTCGTTTTCCTGCGGTCAGCACAGGTGCTCTCCAGTACTTACTCGCAGGCCGAGGCGAGATTAGTCGTATGATTGCCGTGCACTGCCCAGTTTTTCAAGGCCACCCCGCCAAGTCGTCCCACGAACCCCTCCACATCAGCGATATTCGGCTTCTCAACACCCTTTCGAGGATTGCCGTCGAAAAGCTGAACCCCGATTAAGTCGGGTTTGATGAGCGGGTTGTGGCGCGCAAGCCGCTGCGCGTCTCTAAGGCGGAGGAAGCGCTCCGCGACCTTATGGACGCCGCCGTCGCTTGAGAGATGAAACCCTTTTATTGGCGCCTGACAATCAAAAGAGTCTGTCGGGAAGGTGTAAGGAAACTGAGGCTTGAAGAGAGCACGCTCTCCTACCTCCGGGCTATCCTCTCTTGCAACGGTCGTCGGAAGGGGCTCTCCACCACACAGACCCACAGTGAGAGACACAGGGGACAGCGACCGCTTCCTGACGTCCTCGCCGGAGCCATCACAGCTAACGGCAACAGCTCTCGGGACAAGGGACAGAGAGTCCGACCCTAACTCATTTGCGGTGGGAGACGACTCGCAGGAGTTCTCCTGGTTCTGGATGGGGATGGAAGAGGTGATCTCCTTTACAGCGTTGCCAGGACAAGGCATGTTAGGCTCTTCGCCGTTTCCAAACCGGGCTGGGGAATGAACTGTAACATCGATGTGTCGAGTTCGACCCCGGTCGCTTATCGAACCAGCGATAATGGTGGCTGCGGGGCTGTTGCGCTTAGGGCGGCGACGAGGACGAGTCTTGCAATGAGTGCCGGCCACGTCTGTGAAGGTGTTAGCGCCGAGTTGAACAAAAAGCAGTCTGGCGGCTTACGAGGGCTGGTGTCGTCGACACGGTGAGCTTCTTCCTTTGCGCAGTGGGAAGAAATCTTAGCCATTCTGGTCGTCTTCTTCGTCGTCGCGGATGGTCTTGAGAGCGTGGGCACATCGGTTTGGAGCCAGCCGTTAGGCCATTTATAAGACCTGGTTAAGGTGGTGCAAGGTCTTGGAACTCTAAGAATTGACGAGTTCGATGATGAGTGTGGCTTCGGCAAGACTGAGACAAAAATCAAAAGTGGTCCGTGTATCTTTATTAACAGACAGTCACCGTTGGCCCGACGGGCCGGTTACATGCGTATCACTCGTGTCACAGGTGCCTCTCTCTCTCTCTCGGCGGCGCTCTGCCCTGCCTGGCGTGTGCGAAGCTTAACCACAGACACGAGGCAAGCTGGGCTGACTCGTATATCACCAATTGCAGGACTGCATGAAACTTCGGCCCCGGACAGGGAATGCGACTACCTTAGATTCTAGATTACCCGAACACTATTTCATTGTTCGCCTGTGTGCTTAAGTACAAGGGGCGTCTATGCTCAAGCCAACAGCCCTGAGTGTGCATGCGTACACGCCTCTTACACAAGTTGTGGCTCCGGAGACCTGATCAGAGGTCATTGCGTTTCACGCAAGGGCGGCTCTGCGCCAGGGCGCCGCCCACACTGCATCTTCAACGATTGGTCACGGGAGGATCAAGATCAAGATCCGAGGCAAATCACGAGTAGTGATCTTGTTTTGGGCTCATATGAATGGGGAGCTTATGGGTATCCGTGCACAAGGGGAGTTGGCGGGCAATTTGCGTGGCATAGGGTTGCTATGTCGACATAGATCCGAGCGCGGGCCAAGAGCTATCCTGATGGCTCGGCCACTGTGAGGGTCATCCCTTCGGGTATAAGGCATTCCTGGGGGTATCCCCGACACGTCCGGGCGAAAACTGGCTCTGATCTCAGTGCACCCGAAATCTAGACAGATCTCGCGATTTTTATCAAAATCTGGTCAGGTCGGCAGGTTCGAGCGAGCGCGAATGGATGCTGAGCACATTAGGATGCCGATCTGATTAGAGCTTTGAAACGATTCCATAGTTAAGTCGGAAGGGTAGGAAGAATATATAGTGGACTGGGGGAGCGGATCCTGGCAGTTCAAGGACACCAGTCGCATTAGAGCGACTGCTTACTTGCGAAGGCGCTCGCGAACGCTTCAGCGCATTATGCCTGTCAAAGTCATGATTGCCGGCTTTAAAGCCCTCTGCAGCAACTCGAAGTAACCGCTCACTGCGTCTACCGCCTCTGGTAACTTTAGATGTAGCAGTCGCTAAGACGGAGTAGCAACGAGCTTCCCTGTTTCCAATCCCACTGAAGGATGTCAACCTGAACCGTAAGGGTGCAATAGGGTGGCTTAGGAGTTGGGTAGGCGCTTTCTTTACGTCTGTAATCAGGGTTTAACGGTGTTACAGTGAAGTCTGATCAGCAAGTGCTCGGTATTGCTTACTGCAAGGGCAATAAGAGCTTCATTCAATCGCAAACGCAGTGGACCTTCCGGAACAAGTGCCGAGGCTTGATTACAAATAGATACCAACTTTACCTAAGGTCGGCATTAATCAATGGCTTCTCTGCATCACATTTACTCACCAATGCATGACATCAGTCCAGCCCCAATTTCCAAACCACTCGCCGCCCGATGCTTCTGTAATTATCTATTTGACCCCAAGCGTCCGTGAGTCGTCCCCGTGGCGTATTTTGCTGCAACTTAGCTCGCGAAGCATTGCATCCGATGCACAGAACGCCGATAGATACTTGACCATGCTCCTCCTGTTTATGCCCGTGTATTCGATCATGCGTGGATGATGGGCATGTCAAGATGTAAACGCAAGCTGGAAAGGTAGAGGAGTGACAATGAGGCTTCCTTTAGTCACTCTCTGCAACGATACAGCCTTGGGGATAGCATCCGATCACCTTGCTGAACATACATGTGTCTTTCGATTTCGGTTGCTTCCCTGTCCAACCTTTGAGCCATGAAGTGTCCTGTGGTGAAAACAAAAATGGGGCTCCTAATACGAATACAACCAAGGTCAAATTTGGCTTCGAGTCGAAATCAAAAATAACCTCCAAATTCATCAATTCGACCAAAACAACTACTACGATTAGCAAGCGCTATGGGAGCCTTGCAATGCGGGGATGCGACTTCGCAGCCGCTCTTCGTCCCGCGAGGTGTTTGGATGCGCCCAACCCGTTGGGTGCCATTTCCTCATCAACTGCCTTGAGGTGCACCGTGTGACTCTGTGTTAGAAAGAGACTCCTCAGTTCAAGTAGCAGAGGGGGTTCTCAGGTGTATGCTCTCTGCATGCACAGACAGAGGGAATCATGGACCTACCTACGATCGCATGTGCACATAGCGTTGTACTCCTCGGTTCAAGTAGCAGTATGGATTTGCAAGTATATGCTCTCTACGTGCATAGACAGAGCGAATCATCGACCTACCTGCGATCATACGTGTATACAGTGTGGCATGTTGCGGAGATGCTGGCACAATGGCACCTGGCTATGGCTCCTGTTCCTACAGGTTTAGCTACTGCGCTTCCAGCATCCAACAGACTAGGACCCCCTCCCTTTGACGTCTTAGCGGAACGGCAGGTATACGGCGATCAATCTCACCTCTTACAGTGATGGATCTGGGCTGTTAAGCGTCTGTAGCTTTCTTATCATATTCACCGTGTTCGGCTCCTAAAACGATTCCGATCATTATAGTGCGGTTCTCTCCCAGCACCTCAAGCATGTCCTGATGTAACAAACAGCGGCAGGCTAAGTCCGCGCTTCCTGTCTGCCTGAGGGACATCCTTCCCATTGTCCCCTACGCAGAATCGTTCCGGAGTGTTTGCCAGTGATGAGGGAGAAGATAGGGTGCCGGTTTTGATCGGGGTGTACGAGGACCAAATGTTCATATAGCAGGGCCTGGTGATTGTCGGCCAATATGCATCAGCAGCGACACACACTCGCCAAAGAAAGGTGGAAACCCGAAAATAGGATGCAGCTCGGGGATCGTACTGTGTTTGGTTCACGACGAAGACCGATGGCACTTGACGAGGCGTATTGATGCAGACCTGTACTTTGTTGCAGGTCACAGCCTGGGCTCATAAGCACGATGAAAACACAGTGATGGAGCAACAGGTGAGGAATCGATGCAGCCCGAGACGGTGTAGATAGTGAATGATGGCAACTGCTCCGATGCTCGTGTTGCACACAGAATAGACCATCTATCAAACACTAAATGGCTTGCTTACCACAGCCCTAAGACTGCTGTCGTGCTCCGCACCACAACCGCCAGGCGTGTCCGAGGTGCCACTTCGATGCTGCGCGACTGAGAAATAGTTGAAAGCTTCACTCAGCATCTGAGGATCCAGTCAGCTTTGCCGTGGACCTCGACATGCGGTTCATTGCATAAAAGTAGTAGGCAAAGTGAGTCCATCCATGTCTGCATGCATGCCTTAGCGGTGGTTGGGCGACGATCAGAGTGTAGTCTGGAGCACGCCACTCGGCCCAGGCCGTGGCGTACGCGGACGTCATTGTATGTGGGCGGACAAAATAAGTGCGACCTCCAGCCGTCTTTCTCGACTTTCCACTCTGCCGAGCGGCTCAACGGCATCTCCGTACATTGTTGTTGCAGTTCGGCAAATCTCCTTCGACCGGAATTACGAGCATGTCCTTCCGCCTCGGAGCACGATTGCTCGCCCAGGCGCCTCGAGTCGCCCCCTCTGCCGTCATGCGGACGGCCATCGCCGCACCCCGCGCCCGTCGCTCCGTTTTCCCGGCCTTCCCCGCTCTCACCGCATGCGCCCGATTCGTCTCGAGCACGCCGCACGGAGATCCCGGTGTCGACCCATCGATCGCGGTTAGGTAGGTCGATTACTCCAAAGATGCCCCGACAGGTGCCGAGACACCGAAAACTCGCTGGCTACGGCACTTGTGAGTCCGATCTTGCTGACCCTAGGGACATGTCGGACGAGGAGTACCACGATGTCGCGGACGAGGATATGGACCAGCTCCACGAGGCACTCGAGGACCTCGTCGAGAACTTCTCCAAGAATTGGGAGGTCGAGTACAGCGTGAGTTTGCACCACGGTCATAACCTAACTTCAGTCTGGCGTAATGACGCTCGACGTGCCCCCACATGGCACTTATGTCATCAACAAGCAACCCCCCAACCACCAAATCTGGGTCTCGTCCCCAGTCTCTGGACCTAGCCGCTACTCCATGTCCCCCGACGGCATCTGGGTTCACCACCGCCGGAAGGGCATCCAGCTCGGAGCCCTGCTCGAGAAGGAGCTCCGCGAGTTTCTTCAGGAGACGGGAGCGGGAGAGGAGTGGGATGGTGTCAGACTCAAGTAGAGGGCCGGGCCGTTGTAGTGCACCATATGTATAAACCGTTCGACTTAAAAACATGCTACCATCAATGCATGGCGCAATCCCTACACCGCATACAGACCGGAGAGGGAGGAACTACAGACTTCAAGCGTTTGGCAGAATCTACTGTCCTCCGCGGAGACGAAGGACGAGGTGGAGCGTAGACTCCTTCTGGATGTTGTAGTCCGAAAGCGTACGTCCATCCTCGAGCTGCTTGCCCGCAAAGATAAGACGCTGCTGGTCAGGAGGGATGCCCTCCTTGTCCTGAATCTTGCTCTTCACGTTGTCGATGGTGTCCGACGACTCAACCTCCAGAGTGATCGTCTTACCCGTGAGGGTCTTGACGAAGATCTGCATGCCACCGCGAAGACGGAGAACGAGGTGAAGCGTGGACTCCTTCTGAATGTTGTAGTCCGAGAGGGTGCGGCCGTCCTCAAGCTGCTTACCAGCGAAGATAAGACGCTGCTGGTCAGGAGGGATGCCCTCCTTGTCCTGAATCTTGCTCTTCACGTTGTCGATGGTGTCCGACGACTCAACCTCCAGAGTGATCGTCTTACCCGTGAGGGTCTTGACGAAGATCTGCATGCCACCGCGAAGACGGAGAACGAGGTGAAGCGTGGACTCCTTCTGAATGTTGTAGTCCGAGAGGGTGCGGCCGTCCTCRAGCTGCTTVCCMGCRAAGATAAGACGCTGCTGGTCAGGAGGGATGCCCTCCTTGTCCTGAATCTTGSTCTTSACGTTGTCGATGGTGTCCGACGACTCAACCTCCAGRGTGATCGTCTTACCCGTGAGGGTCTTGACGAAGATCTGCATGCCACCGCGAAGACGGAGAACGAGGTGAAGCGTSGACTCCTTCTGAATGTTGTAGTCCGAGAGSGTRCGRCCGTCCTCAAGCTGCTTACCAGCGAAGATAAGACGCTGCTGGTCAGGAGGGATGCCCTCCTTGTCCTGGATCTTCGACTTGACGTTGTCGATGGTGTCCGACGACTCGACCTCGAGAGTGATGGTCTTGCCAGTGAGGGTCTTACTGGCACGGTCAGCGAGGGTGGCGAGGTGGATGGATGAGCGGAGCACTTACACGAAGATCTGCATGGCGAGGGTGGTGATATGCGCTCTGGATGGGGTGGATGGATGAGTGGATGGGAGAATGGATGAGAGAGTGTAAGAAAGAGAAATGGATTGTTGCGTGACCGGATATTAAACGTATATGTGGTCAGCGCCCAGACATAGCTTTGTCAGCGTCCGGCCCATCGGCACAACCCCGCACATCGACGGCCATCGAGATTCTTCCTCCGTTCACAGTCTGCACCCTTCGCCTCCAATGAGCAAACTGCATTGAGCAGTGCAAGGAAGTGGTGGATGCCACCGTAGGAAGTAGACGGTGGTCGAAGCTTATCGCCAGTAACGTCGTTCACACGTTGGGTGGCAAACGGGTCGAGTCGCTCGATCGCCACCCTCGTGTGGAACAAGCATTGCGGAGGATGCGCCGGCCTGGTTGAACTTATGCTGGAAGCAGAACTCACTATTCAGATATTGGGGAAAAGTGGTGAGGAGAGAGAGAGAAAGAGACGGTGGCCGTACACCTGGCCATAGTAGCCGCTCTGCACCCCAAGACATCTGAGTCACCACCGTGGGTGGCAACAACTCCCCACGTCCCCACCCTACACCCGMCCCGCCGCTCCTGCAATCGTTCGAGGCCCCGGCTCGCCGTTGACGTCATGGCGGACTGGGCCGACGGCCACGTGGCTGGGTCGACCCAGGGCGGCCAATCTTCGGCAATATATAATGCCGTCAAGCGTGGCACTCCGAGGCAGCTCACTGACCTTCGTCTGGCTTGTCGCGTGTCGACGCGTGCATCAGATTCCGTGTGCACTGATCGCCCTGCGGTACGTTCAGGGCCTGACCAGTCTGTCCAGTGGCCACTGGCTACCTGCCTCCGTCACCGCTTGAGCACCGTTCCACCACTGTCGCCGCCGACAACATCTTCCTCCATCTCAACCTTTCCCTCATCGCCCTGCACCTTCTGCTCTGATCACCCGGCATTCTCTCCTCATTGACATCGGCATTCCGAAGCCACCTTACCTGCTTCAATCCTGGCAACTGGCTCGTAAAGCATCCTTCGTTCCGCATCGCCCACTTTCTTTACTCCACACGACAATAGTACAACCTCGTCCGACCACGTCTTTCGCATTTTGAGATCTCAAGACCATGTCCTTTTCACTTCCTAACGGAACCCTTCTCGCTGCTCCTTCGTCCTCGCAGCCTCCTATTTCGGCTGCCGTTACCCGCATCTTGCATCTCGCTAATTTCTCTCCTGAGTGCGTCACTTCTTGGGCGGGGAAGGCACGTCATCTAACGTTGCGCACAGGTTGAAGACTCGCGACATTCAAAATATCTTCAAGGAATGGGAGACGGAGAAGGGTGGCTTCCGCATCAAGTGGCGCGACGATATCAACGCCATGGTCGTCTTCGTTGACGCTAACGTCGGTGCGTAGTCCACGCGAATGCGAAGTCAACGTCCACTGACACTGCTCTTCAGCCAAGCGCGCGTATCTCAGCTTAATTCTTAACCCACCGCCATCGATGCCCCCGCCTGCTACTATTAGGCCCTACGACGGCCCCGACGCCGCGCAAATCATCCAGTCGTTGGCGGCCCGAGCTATGGGTCACCGTGCTTCAATGTCTTCTGCCATGCCGTCTGGGTCGATCGGTGGCATGATGCGTGACGATGGCCGCGGCCCCAACAGTGGGGGAATCAACTCATTCAAAATGCCTCTCAACCCTGCATTCTCGTTCGGTGGTTCGGCCTCGTCAGGACAAGGCCGTAACGGGCATGCCCAGCGCATGTCCTACTCTCACCACCGTGCAAACTCGGCGTCTTCCAATTGGAACCGCCAGTCACTCTCAGGTGCACTCGGGTTCGCCGGCCCTTCGCTTGGTGCTACACGCCTTCCTACCCACTCCGAGGGCTCCTCTGGTGACATTTCCAGGACAGCGTCCATGTCCGGCAACGAAGATTCGTATCGCCAGCGCGGACACGGTGGTAAGGGAAGGAGGGAGAGCGTTAGCGCTGAGAAAGCGCTGCGGGAGGTTGAGCTCGCTCTGCAAAGTGTCGAGACCAAGGGCTAAGCCTTTGTTGCTTCACGTACTCATTTGCACCCTATTCGTTCTTTAATGTTGTCTAGTGATGACCCGCGTTCAGGCATCCCCGCAGCCCCACCAGTTCAAGACCGCTCGACTGCCTGGCTCCGATCCGCCCCATGCATGTACCATAGCACCACCATTGGGATCCGAGCTTGCACAGGCTGCATTTCTTTCGCGCTGCTCTCTCCCTCACTCTGTCATGTATGTCATGATAATCAGTGTACACATACACTCGTCGTTGCAGTTAGCTTGCGACCCACGTCGTGCGGCCATGGGCGCCGCTTGTGTACCTCCCTGCACATGACTTTGGTCAAGCGTGGCACGCTTGAGATGCGCCCCAGGCTGGAACGTCATGATGGTCACGTGATTCGCCGCGTTGCGCGCAGGGACACAGTCGCGAACTGTAATCAGTGCGTCACACTTCGACTATCAGTGTCGAGCCATTCATTCTTGTCCTCCTCTCTACATTTCGCTCCACGTCTTCATCTCCAGTTTAACTACGGCTGAGAGATTTCTGATTGCTATCGGTGGCTTTCCTGCTTGCAAGTCATCGACTCAATTTCGTGGAGCGTCATGTCCCGCCCTGTCATTTCCTATCCTATCCCCTCACCGAACCCGCCGCCCGGGGCGCCTGTCGACACTTTCGATGACCCGCTGAGCCAACAAGCGGCTTTAGGCGCGAATAACGGTCCCAACAGAGAGGGAAGCGGCCATGCGCGAAGCGTCAGCGGTCAAACTAGGGGACCCGTGGGTGGCAGCGTCGTGTGTACTTGCTAACCATGCAGGCCTCAACCCTGGACTCTTTCATTACGCGGTTACTGGTCGTGACCAAGCAATTGTTACAAGGACTGGAGCAATGGTCTCAGCGGCAGCTCACTGAGGAGGACGTGTGTGCTGTGCATCTTCACGAAAAGTACTGACAAACTTAGGTGAGCGACATCTATGTCCGTCTGGGTAATGGTTTCGAGCTATGTGTGTCAGCCTTCCGAAAGGTCGGCATCTCCACTGCGTAAGTGAAGATTGTGACTTCTATTGACAGGCAGTGATCTGGACTCCGTACCCAACGATCTGCGAGTAATTCTGGAGCGCGCCTTGGGGGAGGAGCCGTCTACAGAAACACTCAACATGTACTTGCCCGACATTCGAGCCATCATTTTCAACCTTCTGAGCGGGCTGAAGAACAAACAGATCGCGTACAAGCGGCTCATTGCAGACAGGAATCAATCCGATGTTTTCAGCGCGTCGTCGTCTCGCCCTGCGTCCAAGCCGGCCGAGTCGGATCCCTCGCGTTCTGTGCCGTCCTCGAACAGGTCTGACCGCACGGCAAGCCCAGTACCCGTTCCTCCAGTCCCACTCCCAGCCGCTGCATTGGCTGAGAGGAACCAGCAACGTCAGAACAGACCCGCCCCTCCTGACGCATTCCGCCCTCCTCGGTCCCGGTCAGCTCAAGACAGTCACTCTCCGCACGAGCCATCGACGCGCCGGACCTCTATGTCGTCGGAGGCGTCCAAGCACAGGTCGTCACAGATGAAGCCAGCCGGAGCGCGACCGCTTATCAGGACGCCGCCGACTGCCGACCGATACAGTAGAGATGCAGGCGTCTCGCGCTTCTCGGATGATTCCGATACTGCTGAGTCCCGGCGTGCCTCCGATGCTTCTTCAGTGCACAACTCGTTGAGCTTGCGCTCCCCGCCTGCGATCCCCCCGCCAAGTCTACCAACTATTCCGACTTCACCTCCACTCCCTACACTCAACCTACCTCCTGATCACATCACCGCGGATCCGTCCACCGATGCTGCTGTCGCCCTACAACGGTCCGATGCCCTGGAGCGCCGAGCGTCTAAGCGCTTCTCATCCTACACATTCAACAAAATGGTCCCGGCTTCGTCTCCCAGTGCGAAGCGTGCAAGCACGAGTGGTAGCCCACCGCGTCCTGCTCGCCGTTCCGATCGACTTCCGGCCGTCATCGAGGACCGTCGTCCTCCCCTCCCAGATCTGGCCAAATCGCTTGATATGGTTCGGAAAGCGTCCTCCTCCCCGAAGCCAGTCATTCCCACTCTCGAGACCATCCCGGCGTCTCCGAGCATTGGCATCAGCATGGAGGCGCAGCAGAGGTCAGCACACAGGGTCGGTTCTGATGCAGCTGCAGCGAAGTCCAAGCCAGCCCGGGACAGTGTCGGGGGCGCTTCGTCGTTGTCATCCTCGTCATCAATTACCGCCTATCTTCAGCTCGGTCGTCAGGTCAAGAAGACTCTAATCGATGTACCAACGGATATGTCGACTCTGAAACTCTTATTCATGGAGCGGTTCGAGTACGACCCAGGGATGGAGGACTTTCCAAACGTTTATATCCGCGACAACAAGACTGGCGTGCAGTACGAGCTGGAGGATCTTAAGGACTTGCAGGAGGGGTGCGTCCTGACATTGGACATCGAACGTGAGTATACGTTCTGCAAGACTTTGACTGACATTTTCAGCACTTGACCAGGTCAAGCAGCACTTCGACCTCACTTTCGCGTCCCTTTCAGCCGAGATCAAGGAGCTGAAGACGGCCCTCACCCAACCTAAGCGTCTTTCTACGGCCCAACCGTTGACGAACTCGCTGCTGTCGGTATCCCCTTCTCAGCCACGACTTCCCCTCGGAACACCTGACCAGACGATGGTGATCAACTCTTCTCCCCGCTCGCCAGAGGTGGAGTTTTCAACCCCCACAGCTCCGAATGCCAACTTGCGAGTGCACTATGATGAGGTGCAGAGCCTCCGTCGAGACCTTGCCATCATGCGACAACTGCATTTAGACTTCATCAACCAGACCAAGGAGTCGTTCGGAGCCCTGCGTGAGCAGAATACGGCGATGCGCGAGGTCGTCAAGACGAAGATGGGCGGCAGCCGTGCACTCCTCGACAATAGCAAAGCGAAGCTGGAGGCCCAGTGCCAGGACACCATCCAGTCCGTGGAGGAAGTTTCTGACATCATTGACGGAGCTCGTGAGGATGCTCTTCGACGTGGTGTTACGCCGAGCAAGTCGAAGATGGGCAAGATCCGTGAGGACCTCACCAAAGCCACTGCTCTTGTGGAGACATTCACCACCGACGTCGCAGCTGCCGAGCCGACATGGCGTGCTACTTGGCTCACTGAGCTACAGCGTGTCACAGAAGAGCAGCGTCTGCTCGCATACCAGAACAGGCTTGCTGCAGACCTCAAAAATGACATCAAGGACGCAACCGAGATGTTGGACAACGTGCAAGCTTTCGTTGACCAGCGCAAAACTGGCGGCCGCACCAATCAGAGCCGTTTCATGCCGTCCTCTCCCGACGACGGAGGTGGTGGTATCACCAACCTCCTCATGGAGATCAGGACCAAGGAGGCCGACCCGTCTCAGCGTCTCCGTGCCATCGAAGAGCAGCAGAAGGCGCGCGAGCGCGAGCTTGCAACGAGGACAGACGAGTTCCAAAATGAACTCTCTGGTTTCGTCGCCGGAAAGAAGCTGAAGAAGACTGGCGGTACAGACGAAGCTGAGCGCGTTCGTCAGCGGCGGCAGGAGCAAACCCTTCGTCGCATGCTGTCTGGCGACATCCCTGGTGAAATCGCCGGGGTTTTAGCCACGCCACAGCGGAGGGCTGCAAGCGACGGTGGGGCTAGGAACCCCGCGTCGGGGGGCGGCCCATCCTAATAATAGATGTGAACATTAGTGTGGACGAGTATCGTCTGTATAGTCTATGTACGCATGCTAGCTGCGCGGTGCGTCATCTAGTGTCAAGCCACTATCATACCCGGAGCTGTGAAGCTCCGGCCAAAAACCATTGTCTCGTCTTCTTACATTGAAACCTCTTACGACGAACTACAAGTGAACAGCTTGCGTGCCATCACAAGCTAGTCCAGCTCCTAGATCGCTATCAGGAAGAGCTTGCGCTTCGGGAGAGGGCCGGTCCTCCCATCGATACGTCCGCTCGTGTAAGAGGTCACCTGCAGGTCGAGTTTGGTCATGATGTTGGTGTAGGTCGGCCCGGATACGGTGACACCATCCTCGGGGAGCATGCCAATAACGTCTGAGGGAGGGACTCAATGCAACCGGGGCAGAACGCGTCGGTGAGGCCCGGGATCCACTGCTTCAGGAGACGGAGGCTCGCCTCGCTCGTACCGTTGTACACCGGCCCGAAGCCGACGTACGTCTCGACCTTGTCGCGGCCGCCATCAAACTTGAGGTAATACGCGCCCACTAGCGTGCCCATACTGTAGCCGACGAGATTGACCTTTGACGCTCCCATGCTTGCGAGCACCTTGTCGACCACGCTAGCGATTTCTTTCGACGAGTCTTCAACCTTTGCACCCGCAAAGATGATGCCCGCCGTCATGCCGGTGGTCTGCCTCCTCTTGTGATCTGTCACATTCACTGAACGACTCGAGCAAGGCAAACCACCGTGCTCGCTCCACCGCAGAAAACTCGACTCACCCGAACAGGCCGATGAAACTGATGAACTCGATGATCATGCCGATTCAGAGGCAGACTCGAAGCGCAGTCATTGTTCTCCCACCAAAGCTCTCTGGATCTTCCAACTCTGTCTTCGTAGACACACCCCTCAATGAGCATTGTCTCAGGCGCACTACTTATACCCAATGCCGATAACAGGTTACAACCGCGATGGAACTGTCAAGGTGCGGAAAGACGACCAGCAGGCGTGGACCCCGTTGCCCTGAGCCTCTCAGATAAGCGTAATCGACGAACATTCTGAAGAGCCGACTGATTCGTGATGAATGCACTGTCTGTCAAGAATGTGAAGGCAGGTGCTATCGCTCGCTGTATATTCTCCACTGCCAGACCAGGGCGGAATGTAAATAGCCGGTGGGGTACGGAAAACAATGCTTAATGGGACGGCCCTTCCCATATGGTTTCAACATCGCCCACTCACCATGCCTAAGAAGATCGGACGACCATCTGTGAGCTGCGCAGAATGTAAGCGGTCAAAACTCAAGTGCGAGCGCGAACGGGCCAATAGTGAGTCACCCCCGCAGACCTCGCTGACGTTTGAAGGCGGGGCAGAGGAGTGGCCCTGTGCCCAGTGCCGGCGGAGAGGTGAGCAACTTTCCCGACGCACCGGACAACATTGCTGACGACGGAGGCTGCGCCAGTCTGTGCCCGGATGGAATCGTTGCAGCTCGGACGTCCGTCAGAGAACTCCGAGAGGAGATCGTGTCGCTGAAGCGCCAACTGGCCGAAGCAAGCGCTGGTCGGAGCAGCATCCCGCCCAGCCTCGGTGGGGCTGGTAGCAGTGTTACGCCCACTTTGCCTTTGGGGGGCCCCCCGTCCACGACAACGCCTGACGACGCCGCCGAGGGATCGACCACTGTCGGCCAGCTGTCCATATCACCTGGCGGCCGATCCAGATTCTACCCACCGACGGCGGCTGCGCATGTCCTTCCAGATGATGGCGATGACGATGCGAACAAGCCCGGCATCGCCGAGGGAATCACCTTTCCGTTCTTCCTTCAAGATCGAAGCGCTTTTCTGGCAGAAGCTCACGCTAGCCTTCCGACGTACGAGGACATGCAGAACCTCTGTGAGGTCTACTGGTCGGCCACATGCTGGAGATTCGTACCCATCTCTCGAAGCTACCTCGATGTCGTTCTACTCGAGGTGTACGGCAACAGTCGGCAAACGCTACAACGCAACGATGCCGCCCAGCTCGCTCTCGTCTTCGCCGTTTCAGCCGTCGGCAGCTTATTCGATGAGCGAGAGCCACCATACTCCGAGAAAGCGTATAGGTTCAATCGACTTTCACTGGCGTGCTTGGGAGCGGCGGACTTCCTGACGAACACATCCGTGGCCAGTCTGTGAGTGCACCATTTACACCATCAGCTGACCATAGGGCCACTCTCCACCTTCACTATTCCTTTGTCCTCAATGCTGGCGGTCGACGAGCGGAAGAGCTATATGCGGTCGTCGGTCTGGCCCTGCGCCTAGCCATCTTGGCAGGGTTCCACCGTGACGGAGCCTGGTGGCATTTACCGGAGCGTGAGGTCAACGCCAGGCGAAGAGTCTGGTGGGAGCTGTTGACCCTGGAGCGTATCAATGTAAGTCGTTATCGAAGGCTAAAACTCATGCTAGTCAAACCGCTTTGGATGCCCGCCATCGATCCAGCCTGGTCAATTCGATACGCTCCGCCCCACCGACACTTCCGACACTTCGTACCTGTACTGGCGATGGGAATGGGACGACATCCTGCATCGCCTGATGAATGAGTGTATCAACTCGGAAGACAACGAGAGGCTGCGACTCGGCGATCGGACTGTGCGCGAATTCTGGGATCGGCTACCTCCGAACCTCAAATTCGCAGGTGTCATGATCTATCCTTCAATGGACTCAGTACCGCTTTCGTCCCGACGACTGGAGACTACTGAGCAGCCTACGGACGATAAGGAACTATTGGAGCAAATTCGGCTGTCGCTTCACCACAATACAGGCATGCTGCACCTGCACCGAGCGGCGTTCAGCACAGCCCTGAAGGAGTCTCCACATGAACCTTTGGAGTCTCCACAGATTGCGAGCGTCCTGGTGGTGATCAACGAGGCATGCGTGAACGTCATCGACATTGCGGCGTACGTTTTGGATAAGGTGCCGATGGTCTCTCGGCACAGTCTGATGGTGCTCGACCTTTACAGCTCGCTTGTACCGCTTGCGGCCTTCGTCTGCCGGTCACCGCACTCAAAGCTAGCCAATGAGTGTCACCATCATCTCATGCGCGGGGTGACACTTTTGGAGGCCACCACCACCAAAACACCGTGTGATTGGTACAGAGTGCTGTGCTCACGCGGCCAGAAGCTGGCAGCGCAGGCAACAAACCGACTGATGGCCCGCTGGACCATGCCGAGTTCGGAGACGCTCATGTCGAGGCCGGAGAATGACGAGGTCGATGCCATGCTGGGCAGAACGAACAAGCTGCGTGAGCAGGCTGTGCCCGTTATCTCCCCAACCCCTGCCATCGACGAGAACATCGCTCCTGATTTCGACATGTGGCTAAGCGCCTTCTGGCCGAGCGCTGAGAATATCGCCCCTCCTACCGTAACTGCCGACGATGGGACCGCATTCTCACAGTTATTCGTTCCCATGAACGGCTTTTAGATCGTTTGGAGCCCGTGGGAAAGTTGCCAAGATCAGGAAGTTTGGAGCGTTCATAGTGTAAAGTGCCAGCGCACTAAAAACCCTCTCTCTTCGCATTATGTAATCAATTCAGAAGGTTTAAGCGCTTTGCTCCCATGACTAATTACGATAAGGGCCGGCGTCAGGTGGGGCCCTTACTCAGCATGCGGGGCGGCTTCGCCGGCCGAGATCGGCCGGACCGGCCGGTATGTCGTACTCCACCGAACCCGGACGATACCACCTTTCTCAACAACAAACTATCTCCCCAACACCTGGCGGCCGCAATGACAACCGAAGAGGGTTCACAGAGAAAGAAAAGAACGGTAAACTCTTGCCTAAGGTGTCGCCGAATCAAGTTGAAATGTGATCACGGATCACCTTGCGGCAGCTGCTCCCGCAGCGGCGTGACCGGCGAGTGTATCTATCAGGATCCGTGGGTCTTGTACAACAAGGAAGTGGGACGCTAATGCGTCAGAGAAGGGAATGTGATCGGAGACGTTGTCCTGGATCCCCCAAGCCGCCGGGCTGTCCGAGTTTGCAGGCGATGCCACCGGCTCAAGCTCAAGTGCGACAAAGGCAAGCCGTGCAGATCCTGTCTCCGGTCGGCGGAGGACTGCTCGTACGAACGGTGAGTCGTCCTTTTGAAACAACTGGCTGACCCAGAAGTACGGCGTCTATGTCGCCGCCTCGACATGTTCAGCGGACTTATCCAGCGCAGCTTGCTAATGGGGCTGATGCACCCAGCTACTCGTCTCCACGACACCCGGACTTTGCCTCCAAGCTTCGTGCGACGATTGCACGGTTCCCGTCGCAAGAGATATGTCTGCAGCTTGTTGACGAGTTCCTGCACTTCGATGTCATGTTTCGACTAACCATGGCACCGGTGTTCAAGCGCCGCATGGAGTATCTGGTCACATACTTCCCCCGGTGTGAGGAGCAGCACGTACCACTTTTGTGCATGCTCTGCTCAACCATGATCATTGGATACTCCTACTATGGCAAGAAGGAAACACTGCCTATCACCAAGGACGAGCTGTGGAGTATCAACAATGACCTCATCCAACTTATGGACAATCCCAGGTCGTACCCGGAGCAGCACCAGCTGGATTTCTGCGAAGCGCTCCTCCTTAGCACGCATGCGTCCTCCGTGGGCCCGGGTACTAGTCCCGCCGGCGGTTGGCTGGCTATCGGCAGACTGCATCATGCTGCACTTCTGGTCGGGCTCCCCAAGCACCACGACGAAACACTTTACATGCAGGAACGAAGACGGAGGCTCTGGTGGAGCTTTGTCAACCACAAGAGGTAAGTGCGAAACGTTGGCCAAGATGGCTACGCTAACATACAGGCAACTCTCGCATATTCTGAACATCGCTCCGATACTCTGCATCCATCCAGTCCCGCGGCCTGCTTTTGTGACAGACAAGGCACTGGCCAAAATGTACGACGCTGAACTGGCTGGAACCCCGTTGCCGGAGTTCCCAGAAGAGAGCGGAACATGCGAATGGGCCTACGTGCACTACACCGCCGATTGGTGGGCAGCGCAGCTGCAGGTCGGACGCATCATGGATCCGTCGACCCCAGCCGCTTCGTTGAGGGAGAGGCTTGACGCCGCTCACAGCGTCTACGACGAGTTCAACGCCACGCTGCCGCCCCACCTGCAGGTACACGAACCGTCTCAGCAGGAGCCGCCATGGGTATTCGCGCAAGCATGCGCCATGCTGATCACGACCGCGCACGCCGTTATCGACCTGTACCGCCCGTACTTCCTCGACGAGGCTGTTGCCCTTCAACGAGCGCTGCACGCAGCCGAGAGCCTGATCAATACGGCACAGGCATTAACAGCCTTCCTAATGTTCCGGTGGATTGACGCGCAGAGCGCGCAGCTCTGGGAATTTGGTAGCAAGGTCTTCAACGGCGGCCTCACGATGGCTTACGCACTCCTGCAGTGTTCACGTGATTGGGAATCTGACTCGGGGTTCGAAACCAGCCCCACCTCTGAGTCTGGAGCAGGCACCAGGCGCTCGAAGCAGCAGATAGCGCTCGAGACCGCCATCGGCGCGCTACGCGCGTGCGCCAACCAGAAGACGCACTGCAGCGAACTATCTCGCAAGCCCCTCAAGGTATTGGAAATCCTCCGGAGCGTCATCCTCCAGCGCCAGGCCGGCAAGGAACCGACTCACGACCCGTACTCCCAAATCATCGGCGTCCTCAACCAGCACAACGCGGAGGAGCTGGAGGACTGGGTTAAGTGGGACGGTATCTTCCAGGAGCTTTTCACCCGTTACAACGACATCCTGGAGGGTATCGCCTGAGCACCGTCCCCCGAGGGATTCCCCCCAGGGATGTCAGTTTGGTTACATTATCGGTACAGGCGAACGAGCGCAATTGCCGTGCATCGAAGACCTAGCTGTGCGGGCGAGTACAATTGCATCAAATTTGCTCTTATTTTTCTGTCGACCTATGTCAACTATTATAGTGTTCATTGTTCAAGTGAAGCTGCTTTAAGCTGCTTCACGGCTTAACGGTAACTGTGTGGATGACAGTCGTGAGGTGACGGTGACGGGTGTGGGAGCACACGCGCAGTGCGAGGTCGACGAGCTAGAGGGGGTTGCAGAGGTCGAGTACGACGTCGAGGAACTGGAAGGGGTCGCAGTCGCCGAGTGCGAAGTCGAGTGCGACGTGGATGAGCTGAAAAAGGTCGCAGATGAGGAGTGCGACGTGGACGAGCTAGAAGGGGTCGCAGAGGATGAATGCGATGTGGATGAATAGAGGGAATCTCAGAAGACGATAGCGTCGCGGAAGACGACTGCGCAGAAGAAGAAGGTGAGGCAGTCGCCGATGCAGAGTGCGTCGCAGACGAAGGCGAGTAGCTTGCGGAGTGTGATGCCAGGGGGCCACCATCTGCAGTCGCCTTGAGGCTCACGGAGTAAGAGCAGTCGTCGTTGGAGGCACCATCGGGAGAGATGATGAGGCTAACTTTCTGCCCCTTGCAGGCAGTTCTAGTAAGCTGGCCAGAGGGCTGGTCCCTGTTCACCTTGACCTCAGTACGTTCCGCAGTCGGTGTTCTCGTATGTAACGGTAAAGGTGACGGAGTTCTTCCTAGAAAGTAGGTTGACAGTGAACTCGATCGCCTCCTTGTTCTTCTCGGGAGTATATGTATACATGGCGCGCGAGTTGGACGAGCAGAGACCATTGGTAGTGTCGTTATGGTCGATTGGCCCCCCCTCAGTGTTTGCAGATGTTGTCGAAGTTTGTGGCACCGTGGTCAATGACATTCTTGACGAACGGGTACATCGATGCCTGGTCGGTGATGGTGCCATAGACGCCACCAGTAGCCATGATAACCTTTTTGGTCTCCTCATCGAAGAACTGGGTGCCGCCACCGTCGAAAAGGTAGTTATCCTTAGCGGAGGATTCTTCGTCGACACCCGGTACGGTCATTGTCGCCCAATGAACGCGAATGCCCCTACCTCGGGCAGTGTAGAGTGCGTCCATGAGACGGCGCTTGTTGTGCGTCGTGTCAAGACCGTCTGTGAAATACCACAATTGCAGTTCGGTCACGGTCGATGTCGCATTCTGTCCATGGCGATCTCGATACCGCTGGCCATGTTGGTGCCGCTGACCCACTCCCAAGCGCCCTCCTATTTAAGACGTTCAGTGACGACTTGGATCTCTTCAGCGCAGCCCTGCTGGCCATTTTCATGGCCTTCGTCGTGGATGGAGAAAACGGTCAGGAGATTGTCCTGGTACGGGTCATTGATGATCACGTTGGGATATGGAATGTGGGGAAATAGTTGAACAGCGTCTGCGCCGCATCAACGCGGAGGCGGTGGGGATCGGTCCACTGGCCCGAAGGGATCAGGTCGATAACGGCACTGATGTTGCGGCCGGCGAAGGACGTCATACCAAATGGGACGGAGTGATGTAGAATTATACCGCAGAAAATAAGTGAGAGGATGAAGTGGGATTGGGTTGCGAGAGGAGCGCTGCAGACCGTCTTATAAGTCACAGAATCAGAACTCCGTGCCCTGTCAGGCGCCAATCCACAAGTGACAAAATCCCCGGGCGATCCCGCCTGCGAGCTCGACGTTACGGGGTTGAAGCTGTCACCAAGGAGCGGGAAGAATCATCAAGCGTCCCGCGAAATATATTCCCGTCGCCAGCGGTGATGTAGACCTCATCAAGCGTTGGCAGCCGAGGTTAGTTGACGGGTTGAAACAGCGATCTCGACGCGTCCGGATTCAGATAGCCAGAGTTGCAGATAAGGGCTACGGCGTTGAAGTTCGGCGTGCCCCATCGGTCCGTACTGATACCCACTGCGATTGAAAGGTTCCATGGCTAGGGAACATGTGACACCCAAGTCGACAGGTCAAGCGTAAGGGTGTCCGGATCAGGTGTCTATGGTGCTTCCTTGGAGCTTCCTAAGTGCGAAGCACTGGAATGACCTGAGCTGAAAGCCAAATCACGAGTGAATAGCAGATCGTTCTGTGGAATGCTCCGGTATCCCCGATTTCAAACACGCTCACGCGCATCTAACGGCCTGCAGTCCCACACATACCATGAGGGTTTGGTAGCGTTTCCACTCCGTCCTCCGAGGCTATCACTCCCCGACATTGGGACGGACGAGCGCATCGCGATCGATGAGTCTGGACGTCCTGGACGCAAAACACGTATCGAGCGTATCGATCAACCCATCCTGGTGCGCCATCCAACTGGCTACACGCGTCTCCGAGCCCTCGATGGTCGCCCGTGCACGTCGAGACTAGTGACTAGTGTCTGGAGAGCCGAAAGAGGTATGACACGAAGCGTCCGTCTGCCTTTGGCCACTCCTGCACACCCGTCTCTGTCACGCATGTCAGGGAAGGCCGGTTGGGCTGCTGAGACGCAATGAGGACACATGGAGTGTTGAAGGAATGTGGTTGACGGCGGTGGAAGACGAATGCAGGCCGGTGACTAGCAAGGAGCAAGCTTAGAAAGGTTGCAGTTGAAACGATGAAGGCAAAGGTCCCACCGCCAAAACAAGTTCGCCGCATGCTGCAACCTGGTCCCCACTCGCCACCTCACCACTAAAATTCGCTCTGACAGCACCCGACTCGCCGCCCTCTAGATGCAGGCCTCAAGCTCGTCGACACAAATGCCTCCGCAACGTCGCGGTCCACCGAGATCACTAGAAGGGATGAAATAATCCGAGGGCTGTTTTGGCATGCGCTGGCCGCAGCCAAGGCCGGCGAGGTCGAGACGAATTGGCAGGGCCCTGGGTGGGGAGCTGAGCAAGAGGCTTAATACGTCAACAACGCCAACAGTCGCGGCGTATACGGTTACCTAGTCTCAACAACTAGCTGGCCTCACACCCTCACCATCGGCTCTCACGGCTCTACCGTCATCTCGGGCATTTTAGCTTTCACACTACCCAAATTCATATTCCTCGGCTGTGCGACACCGTCGTCACACTCTTCCTCGGCAGCACAAGAGCACCCATTCCCTCGATCTCGCTCTCCTCACGACTAGCGCCTCATCGACTACTCAAATGGTACCACATAGCGCAGTCTCGCGTTCCCGCCCCCCAGACCTGTTCCCAAGGCCCAACGCCCAGGCTCCTGGCGTCAGGAGCGTGAGCGTAGGACCAGGGGGGCTTCAGTGATCCACCCTTTGTGTCGTACGAGGGCCCCTCGAAGCCCTTCCTCAGTGTGCCTTCGCCGTCTGCGCCTGCGCCTGCGCCTGCGCCTGCGCCTGCGACTGCTGCTGCGACTGCTGCTGCGACTGCTGCTGCAACTGCTGCTGCAACTGCTGCTGCAACTGCCTGTCTGGTCCTGACTGTCTCACTGCCTCACTTCCTCGCAGCCCGAGCCTAGCCCGAGCCTGAGCCTGAGCCTGCAGCTGGAGGACGCGATACCGAACCACACACATTGACACGCCCTCTATGCCCAAAGTAACCCAGCTCCGGCAGATGAGCTACGTCCTATTTGTCACAGTTCTCACCTGTCACTCTTCCTTCTCTGAGTTTGCATCTTCCTCATTCTCGAACCTCAACTCTCCTCAACTACATCCAGTTCGAGTCACAATGGACAACTCGGCGGCGAGGTCGAAGAAGGTCCCGATCCCCCGCCCCCGCAAGGCGTGAGTCACTACTGCCCCAACTGCTTTTTCTGCCGGCTCAAACATGACTTGGGTTAGCCCTGCAGTATTAGCTCATCTCCATACTGCTCCACGAAAATCACCATCTACCCCAGAGCCAAGGCTAACTACTTTTGCAGTTGCACCTTTGCCGCGGCCTCAAGGTGCGTAGGTAGCCGTTGGGTTCTTTTGGCCCATCCGCGTTGCCCCCGATCCGCACAAGTCGAGCAACCAACCGCTTACAGATGCGCAGACACGATGCTTGCCCGATGGTGAAAACTCGAACCCGACATCCCGATGCTCTCGTTGTGCACGTCTCGATCTAGTCTGCGACTATTCGAGAGCAAGGAAAGGAAGGTGCGTGCTGCCCTTTGCGATGGTGGTCAAGGGCGGTGGCCGCTGATCATTTCCCTTGACGCCTCACATGCCTCGGAGGTTTTGCTGATTGGTGTGCAGGGGTAGCGCGGCTCGTAGAGACAACAACAATCTAGGCACTGCCGACTCCGGCCACGATGGGACGTATCGCCAAAACGACAAATGGAACGACCCTCGTATGAGAAGCAGCGTTGACTCGCGCGAGCTCGCCCCCGTTCATGGTTTGATGAATGGCGTCGGTATGGTGGGCGCAGTCAGCCCTTTTTGTATGGGAATCATCAGCCGGCCTCCTATGGGGCACATGAACGCCCCCATGCAGCTGGTGCGCGGATGGAATACGCAACAGCCAAACATGACAGGCCGAGCTCCGATGGGCACCGAGCCAGTGGCACCCATTTTGCCCAAGCCAGCCAACCCCAATTCGGACCACACATCGACGGTGACGAACGGCCACCATCCGCATGCCATGTATTCCCGCAGCACAAATTCTGCTGAGAGCTCTAACCACTGTTTCAGAGCTGCGACGTCTGTGACAACCTTCTCCAATTTCTTTGACCCTATGTTGGGTTTCGACGACAACTGTAACAACCAGAGCGTCTCTGGTTCGATCTGCGAGCCACGCGCGCCCTTCACGTGGCCTCCGTTCACGTCTCATAGTTGGTTCCGCGACGGCTCCCCGCGTCGCTTATCACCAAGTCGTAGTCCTTCCAGATAGTTGCTCTTTGAGCTATGCCATTCTTGTTCGCTGTGGTTAATATGCTCGCCCCTCACATCTTCCTTACTACTGACGACTAAGCCGACTCGCTCCTCACGAAGGCCGTGGTTGCCCGTCAGCGCCCCTTCAATCTGACTCCCCTACGGTCCTATCGGCCGTTTGGCAGCGTGAGAGTCCCGCTCGACTGATGCACCGCCGCTTTTCGCGCATATATTAACTGCGGCACAGCTGTGCTTGTCCGTCTGGCTTCGCGGATAGGTTCAGTTCGTGACAGACAACTGTCCGAGCGCCAATGGCCCCTCCCATCGCAGTCAGGTCTACTACAACACTCCCGCGGATGCTGGCGTTGTGGCGGAGCAGGAGGCCAGTTTCCTCTTCCGCCAGTGACTCTTTTTCGGAAGATAGGATGTTTGTGGCAGGGTGGTCCAACTGACGACAGGTTTACCCAGCATCTGAACTCCTCACTCGGCTTCTTCGACCATCGTTTCTACACGTACGAGAGGCTTCTGAGGCTCCCACTGCTCCTGACTGTTATTCTGTCGGCTTCCTCACGCTATTTCCGGGTGGATGTTTTCTCTCACATCAATCGGCTGGCAGAGCAGAACCTCAGTCAGGCCATCGCAATGGGTGACCACGACCTTCAGCTTGTGCAATCTGTCATCGTCATAATTGTCTGGCTGAAGGAAAGAGCCCCAACGGCTTATGTCAAGCTCGGTATCATGTCAAGAGTTCTGAATGAGCTTCGGGTGTCGTTCCCCATCCAGCCCTCGGCACCGTTTGCCAATGAGGACGACGAGCGCAGAGCCGTGGACGTCGACAGAACAGTGTTCGTTAAGCTAATCCCAGAAAATTTAGCTGACGTCCAGTTGCCAAAGGTTCGCATCTCACATGAGATATTTTCGGTGCCATCACTAACGGCAGGATTCGATCTCGCCTACTCTCACCTGTTACACCTTCCCGCGAGCTCGACGTCATCACTGCCCACCTTTCAGCAGGCTGAGTTCTGGGCTGAGGTGCACAGTCTTCTGGGTGTGCCTTCCGATTCACATAAAGCCTTCTTAGCTGGGTAAGTGCACCACTCACGCAAAGCAACCTTGAGTTCCTGGCTGACTTGCAGCATCTGGGAGTTCAGTTCGCAATTCCGCTCCAGCCTGCCAAAGATGACTCATTGGGAATGGTAAGGGAGCGAGAAGAGCCTCATTGAGCACCTCAACCGGTGGATCAACCATCCATCAATGTCTGGAATAATGTTCGCCTCGTTCACGCTAATCATCGGTAAAACGACACTTCTCAACCTCCGGATCTTGGGCTTGCAGCAGTGCGTGGCTAACGCGGCCATCAACCAACTTCACCCGTTGACTCTTGCAGACGAGATCAGCCTCGCTATCCAGGAGCTGGCTGGCCGCCCAGAGGTTATGTACTTCTCCGAGATGCACTGCGCCATGTTCGCACTCCCCGGCTTACTCCTTTACAACGTAGGCCGCTACGATTAGGCGACTGCTGACCTTCAGGCGTGTTCACTCTTTGAGGTGACCGAGATCTCCTGTGCTTTGGACTTCTGTCGAGACGTGTGGTACGCTCTGGAAGGAATCGGGGGCGGCACTCCAGAGCTTCCGATTACTAAGGCGCCGCCACTGCGATCGACGTTTGCATGGCGCTCTGGACCTTCTGGTAAGATCTGCAGCGACACCCAAGACTGCGAGCGTGAGTTTCAGCTGGTTCTAAATGTGGATTAGAGAGTTGACTAACATCTTAGCCATCCCACAACGTCGTGCCAGCGAACACAGGGTCCGCTATGAGCAGTACAGTTCCTGAGGTTGTCGATCAACAGCAGCAACAACCATCGACCTGGGGCGTCGATTGGCTGTGGCAGGGTATGCCTCCATTCCAGCAAAACTGAATGGCAAGTGAAGCGGTTTAGGCCCTGATTCGTTCTTCGGCAAGCACCACGTGGCCTATCCCTTCGAATGGACAGTTCAATGACGGCTGGAGGGAGGTGTCTGTCAATGGGGCCAGGGGTCTGGACTAGTTTGGACCGCGAGCCCCTTATTGCCCCTTCTCCTTGGTCAACGACACTCGAGACTTTGGAAGCTTGGATCCCTTGACTAGTGTGCTTGGAGTATGGATACACGAACTCCAGAGAGACCTCCCGAAATTTAGCGTACAGGGGGGGTTCATGATGTATTCGAACGGTGGCAGCGCCATTTCACCACTCTTGACAGCGAGTATGCCGCCCGAACTTGTGTTACTCCGTCGCTGCTCGAACAGCGGTCTAAGCCTGGGGGATATGTGTGAGAACGGTACATGCTTCTCAGAATCCGAAAAACCATAGCCCCACCGCTCGCACATGTCCGTCGCTTCGTTGGTAACGGGCCGCCTACCCACAGTCTGCACTTGAACGGACTTCCGTACTTACTCGGAAATCAAGAATGTTCACGGGCCGAACAGCGGCACGGTTTATTTTGCCCGCTTCATGAAGTCGGTTATCTCACGTGATATGAGGCATTTTGAGTCAGGCACGTTCTGCAGACTTGCCCCATCATGGAGCTCCATGAAACACAGAATTGAACGCCCCTGACGTCAATCAATCCCACCACAATTTGTGTACCTGTCGTCCGCATAGGACCCATGCACTACTGCTTGCCTGCCAACTCTTCGGCCCGCCAGTGCCCCAAGTATCAAACTAGTGAAGTAGTTCGCAGCTTGCATCCAGTGCTTTCGACGTTTCCAACCTTCGAATCATGTTCGCATTGAGGATCGCGTTGCTCACAGTGACCGCACTGGCAAGCCAAGTGGAGCTTGAGAAGCGGATCTCTGTGCCCTCCATCGATCTGACATCGAACAGCACTCATGTCCCTAAGGCGATCATAACCGCTAAGAATGGAGCGCATGTCACCATCAGTGGCTTAGTGCTCCCTGGCTATGACGCTTATCTCGGTATCCCGTTCGCCGAGCCCCGTGAGTCTGCGGGCAGATCTGCAGCTAACTCTAGCCACCGGCGAGCGTCGTTTCAGGGCCCCTGTTCCCAAGAACTTTGAAAACACCACGTCCATCAACGCTACGGTTCCAGGCCCGGCATGCCTGCAACCGAAGAACGAGTTGATGAGTGCCTGGGGCATGAACGAAGACTGTTTAACTTTGCAAGTTCTTACTCCGAACGGGACAGCAGGAACCAATGCTAAGCTTCCAGTCATGGTTTGGATGTAAGTAGTTTGGCTTGAAACTGCCGCTGAATGCAGATACGGTGGTGGCTTTATTGCGGGAGCCGCATCCACTTACATTTCCGGACCGATGATCCAGTACGGCGTTGATACGAAGCGGCCGTTCATTCTGGTCGCGATGAATTACCGGTTGGGTATTCTCGGATGGGGGTACGGCAAGGACGTCGCGCAGAACAAGGCGGGGAACCTGGGCATCAGAGATCAGATTCTCGCCCTGGAGTTTGTTCGTGACCACATCGCTGCATTTGGAGGCGACCCAAGTAAGGTTACGCTTTTTGGCCAGTCGGCCGGGGCCATCTCAACCTCGATCATCATGCTCAACCAAACCCAAAATCTTTTCCGTGGCGCTATCATGCAGAGTGGAGCTCAGAGCACGGCACCCATTACCAACACGAGTACAGGATGGAATGCACCGTACAACAACACAGCGCAGAACGCTGGATGTATGGCACCCAACACCACCAACCTCGGGAATGGCACCACATGGGAGTGCTTGAAGCGGATCCCAGCCGACACCTTGATGGCCGCCACTGCCAAGACCAAAGCTAGCCTTCAGTACTCCCTGCCGTACATCTGGGCGCCTTCGGTTGATGGTGACATCGTCCCAGAGTCCCCTTGGAAGATGCTTCAAGAGGGCCGATTCTCGCGGGTGCCCTTCATCACTGGAAACGTCCGTGACGAGGGGACCGGCACGCTTCCGACGTGGCTGAACAGCTCTATTCCGCTCTCCTTTGCCTTCGGTCTGCTCCAGCCACAAGTCTCAAACCCAGCGAGCTTCCTCAAGGTGTTGACAGCCTACCCCAATATCACAGCCCTCGGATCTCCTTATGGGACCGGCAACGAGACCTTCGGCCTTGATCCTGTTTTCAAGCAAGCGGCTTCGATTGTGGGCGATGAAGCCTTCCAGTCGCGTCGCCGCTACTTTATCCGCCAGGCCAACAAGTTCAACTTCACCCGGACTTGGTCGTATGAGTTCAGGGGCGAGACTCCCGGTGCGCTACCGTACACAGGAAGTGAGTGCGTGGCAACGTTCGGTATTAACGGTCAGTTGCTCACGGTACGGACGTACCGTTCACGTTCGGCATTGCCACGCCAGAGTATAACTACACCGCACCAAACGAGGAGCTGGGCCGAGGGATGATGAACTACTGGATCAATTTCGCCTATTACCTGGATCCCAACGGCGACATGTCCCACAATCCACATGTGCACACCACCAACACCACTGTCACGTATGGGAAAGGCAATTGGAAGAACCCGGCGGTGCGCGAGAACGGCCGCCACGGCAACAAGAATGGCGGCAAGAAGAACAACGGGGGCACGCACTCCCTGGAGCGCACGGTGTGGCGTCCTCATGGATTCCCAATGAACAAGAATGCGATGCTGTTCGCGCCTGGAAATTTCACAGTGATCCAGGACGACTACCGCGAACAGCAGATGCAGGTGTTCGAAGGACCCGAGATGGCGAAGGACCTCAACTACAGGCGTGACGTAGTCTAAACGTGCGCTCGTCTCTGCGGTGATTGCGTTGATAGGATGCATTTTTGCCGATAACTGCTGCTTGGGGAGAAGGTTTGCTGAGCGAATGAGGGTCGTACTCACCAATTGGCACGCAAGGATCATGCACGCCTCCAAGTTGAATCGAATTTCTGCACGAAGGAGCCAGGCGCCACGTCACATCACAGACTCAAACTGGGTCGACGTGCTACGTCGCTGACCGTGAAGTGCCCAACGCGATGCGGACCAACGGCCATCAGTGTTTTCTGCCAGCTATTGCCCGCAGGTTGCTTCACACCACGAACCTAGGCTGTGGGCTCTCCGTCCGGAAGCCAGCGCACAACGGTAGTCAATATCGGAGAGTTAAAGGCGCATAGCAACTTGAATTGTGTTACTCGACAAGCAAGGCAGTGGTCCGAGTCGCGCGGACAGAGACGTGGGTAGTGCGGACTTGTAATCGTAACTGGCGGACGCTGTTGCGACATCGAAAATGGGCTTGAGCTCCTGTATGTTATCACGTAGCCCGAATTGCTGACGACCCAGCTGCATGACGTATCCGCCCAGTTGCGAACCTACAGGACGTGAAAAAGCTCCTACGTTTGTAGATGTCGTCACGCTAAGAGGAGCTTGAATACTTCGTCAGGGAACCGTAAGGTCATGGGCGCCCTGCAGAAAGAGCGAAATCAATAAATTCGACGGATGAAGACACGTCGTTGCTAAAACTGCCGAACCAGGCTCATACAGCACAGCGGGCCAGGCTTGTTGGTAAAACATTTCGTGGTCTGTGTACTGTTGTAACGAGGGCTGCGACGAGGTCGGGCCAGCGAACGCACGCAAGCATTCTGTAAGGTGGAGACGAAGCACTTACGCTTGCAGAGCTCGGCGTAGTCCGGTCCCCGCGCTTGCAAACCGAAATGGCGAAGAGAAGATGGAAGAAAGGACATTGCAGCTTAGATCGCTGCGCGTTTGGTCGTTGCGGGCGTTTTCACAAACGCGTCGCGTCGCGTGGTCCAGGAACGCGTCACCTGAGGGACAGCCAGGGTAGGGTCCGAATCCTGAAGGAAACATTCGTGCAACTGAGCGATGGAACTCGCTGCTACAACTTGAGGGTATTGGCCCAACTCCTGGGGTCGGGAGCCCAAGGATTATATCTCAAACAATGAGGTGGGGCGTCTTTTGGCGCTACACCAATGGGCCAGAGGCATAAGGATAGTGCCGCAGACGCCGCACACCCACACACTGACGCACAGTATCATAGTTATTTGCTTCGCGCCCCGTCCGTGCAAGACATGCCAACACACTTCCTTACCGCAAGTGCAGCATACTGATTCATGTAGATTGCGACGCTGCCATATTTGGCGTGTTAGTCTGGCGGCGTAGCAGTACAGAACACAGATGGAAGAAGTTAGAGAGGTCACGTGCACGAACCGGACGATCCCTACATCCACACTTCATTTGAGTTCGTCTGCACTCCTGCAAGTCAGGCGCATGGAGCAGGGGGTTCGCGCGTTGAGGAAGGGGATCGATGAGGCAGTCGAGGCTGGGCTCGACGCATCGAGTCAAAACCTCCGGACATCAGGATAAATGGGGTATCCAGTTCGCATGGCATTACAAAGCAATGGTCTTGAAACTGGAGCCTGGCCACTGTCCTGCGTTTGACGGCGACGCGCTCGTTCCAGGAGACACGTCAGTTTTGCAAACACGCCCTGTATGCACCTCCAAGGTAACTCGGGCCCTGAGCAAAGCTTTTACGTGAAGTTTCGCGTGCTGTGGGGCAGCAACCAGTATATTGCCTTATCGGCAACCGCTCCAGGGTGTGAGACGAACACCCTGCCCTGTGGGCGGCCGAAAATTACTGCGCAAAGCCGACTTCGGTCGGCCTGGTCTGACACCCATCGTATGATTCGATGGATGGAGACGCTGGGCTGCGCGATAAGTGGGTAAGGATAGGAACAGATCTGTGACTCTCAACGACGGAAAATTCACGGAAGGCGATCCCCGGCATTGTGGACTCCGAGGCAGAGCAATGCATGAGATCCACGCCTCGCAACCTTGACAGCTCGCAAGTAGGGTGCAACATGCGAAGACCGCGGACACTGAAAGAAGATCAAGGCCGTGGTATGGTCGACCACCCGGGGAGAATGTTGGAGGGAGAGTTGGGGAGAGAGGAACATAGGAATTATGGGAAAGGCAATGTTAGAAATAGGGATCACGTGAAGAACGGGGGCCGAACCAATGGCGTCGTGAATGATGCTTCACTGGATCACGTCTGGAGAAGGCACGCAGATAGATTGGGATCCAGGGCTACGACGAGTGAGGAACAGAAATTTTGATAAAAATGACGATCTTTACCAAAAATTGAGGTGTGGCAAAGCGGAATTCCACGCGATGTCACCTCTCAGACTAGTCTCGGAGCAGGCTAGAAAGAAGGAGCATGGCCTGTTACACAAGATGCACCCATTGTTTTCTCATTTTTGGATGACTCTTGGTATGGTAATGAGAGTTTGAAGATTCTGATGCAGGAATGTAATGGAGGACTAAGGGCCTTGAATGTAGATCAGATCCAGGTAAAGGAGGACATGGACTGGGGGGTACTAGGGCTATTAGAAAGCGCGATATGTGATTAGAAAGGGCCGTTAAGGGAGGGGTGGCTGATTTGGGAAGGACTAAGGCTCTAGTTGAGGGCTGGAGGTGAGTAGTGGCAGAGCCTTAGTTGATGAGATGACTGGGGATGTGGCTGGGGATGATAGGAGGGAGTATCTCTGCTGACTGATGCTGGTTGGTGTGCATGGGATGCCCTGTGAGAGGCATGTGCACTTGGTTTCTGCTGGGAAGACTGATGAAACAGCTGTGGGCAGGTAGTAGAGGGTGAGGACATGCCAGAAACACCAAGTGCATGCATATGCTTGCTGGTTGGGTCTGTGCACATGCTATAGTGTGCAGAAAAGCATGAGGGCCAATGCAGATATGATGGGAAGGGTACAGGGTGGGAGGAGGCCAGTGCACGGATGTGGCAGCAGGCAGGGCAGGGGTTGTGAAAATGACCAAGTCCCTAAAAGTGTAGGGCTATGCCCAGGATGGTAGGAGTTTATTTGCACTTTTGTCAAATGCCACTCACAAAACCCCATTTTTATCAAAAGCTGAAAGATTTCGGGTGTTCAAAGTTCCAAGGATGGTTGATCCAGGTATCAGCAGCCTTTCCTACTACATGAAGACTGAGATCAGGCAACTGAGAACAGGCTTCTAGGCAATGTTTGAAGCATGCATGTACTAGCTACATGCAAAGTCTCGCATTGCTAGGTCTGCTTATGCGGGCTGAAACTACTGGGAACAGCCTTCAGTTGGTGAGTTCTCATGTGCAGTACTGTTGGAGAGCTTCGAGTGGGCAACAGTGCGATTCTTGTTGGAGAGCTTCGAGTGGGCAACAAGACACATGCAGAATGGGCATCTGGGTTGTTACTRGTGCAGTTGCRGATGGAAACGTCTGCAGCTTTGCTTGGGCTAGCTATTCTAGTACCTTGTTGGTGAGTTTGACCTCGGTCTAACTGCAACTGGGAAGGAATCAGCTCGAGATATARCAGTTGAATRAYTCTATGYGACGGTTGAGCTCTAAGCTCCTGTCCTCTARTCAATCACTGTTACTCGACCCAAGTCGGGTTGCTACTTTTATAGTAGTAGCCTGCACGGTTGGAAAAGTGGACTAATAACCGCTGGTTAAACTCTAGTCATTAAACASTTGGAGGTTCGTCTTGGCAAGGTGTTCGCATCTGTCAATGATAGTCTTCACTTGGRTTTTGAAGGTCGCTTCCGGGCGACCCGATATAACCTAGGACCTGTGAGATTAGAATCAAGGAGTTTGGTGTAATGATGAAGAAGCGTGAGCAATCACTAAAGGTATTCTTTGTCAGGACCCGATTTACAATCTGTAACAAACATCTGACTGTCTACTTCGGTGGACTAGTCCTGGTTGTTGGCTCGCCCACACCAGCTCGAGATAGTTACCTGGTTGATCCTGCCAGTAGTCATATGCTT